>ML101929.1:0-104612 GCA_003697995.1 Taxidea taxus jeffersonii | reverse complement strand
CCCCCCCATGTAGTCAAAAATCTGTGTATACCTTTTGACTCTCCCACTCTTCAGCTACTAATGGCCTACAGTGACTGGAAGCCTTACTGATATAGTCGATTAATACATGTTTTGTATTTTATATGTATTACCTATTTTTTTTTTTTTTAAAGATTTTACTTATTTATTTGAGAGGGGGAATGAGAGGGAGAAGCAGACTCCCTGCTGAGCAGGGAGACTAATGTGAGACTCAATCCCACGACTCTGAAATCATGACCTGAGCCGAAGGCAGATGCTTAATCACTGATGTACCCAGGCACGACTGTATACTGTATTCTTAAAATAAAGTAAGCCAAGAAAAGAAAATGTCAGGATGTCTGGGTGGCTCATTCGGTTAAGTGTCTGCCTTCAGCTCAGGTCATGCTCCAGGGTCCTGGGATCAAGCCTTGCCTTGGGCTCCCTGCTCAGTGGTGAGTCTGCTTCTCCCTTTCCTCCCAACTCATGCTCTCTGCTCTGTGGCTATGTCTGTGTCTCTCTCCCTCAAATTAATAAGTAAAATATTGAAAAAAATGTCATTAAAATCAAAATGAAGAGGAAATACATTTGTAGTGCTATAGTATATTTAATAAAAAAAAGTCACATATAAATGGACTTGCACAGTTCAAACCTGTACTGTTTGAAGGTCAACTGTTTTATCCAGTTTTACATTCTTACAGGATCAGCAATAATAATAGCTAGTTAATTATTCCACACCGGAAAATAGCCAAAAAAGCTAAAGATGTTGCTAGAGGTACAACATTTTAGGAGCGAGTACTGATAGGCTCATAAAACAAAATGAAACTCCACCGTCTGTCCTTCATTTTATTATTTTTTAAAACAGCTGTTACAAAGGCTCACTGCTGAAGAATGACAGCCCTTTTCAGGGGCACCTGGGTGGCTCAGTTGGCTAAGTGTCTGACTCTCGGTTTTGCCTCAGGTCATGATCTCAGGATCAGCCACTCTGCCAGGCTCCCCACCATTCAGTGGGGAGTCTTTTTCCCCTCTTTCTCTCCCTCCGCTACCCTCTTCGTGCTCACTCGTTTTCTTTCAAATACATCTTTTTAAGAAAAATAGAAAATCCTTTTCTTCATGCCTCAAGCTAACATTGAATTAATGTCTTTGTAATTGATAACACACACAAGAGAAATCTTTATGATGTATTTTTTGTTCTAAAGGGTATAAAATATTTTAACATTGTAGTTAGTTTGGAAATTTAGAAAGAACTTGGAGGGGGTGCCTCCAAGTGGCTCAGTGGGATGGGCCTCTTCTTTCGGCTCAGGTCATGATATCGGGGTTCTGGGATCGAGTCCCACATCAGGCTCTCTGCTCAGCAGGGAGCCTGCTTCCTCCTCTCTCTCTGCCTGCCTCTCTGCCTACTTGTGATCTCTGTCTGTCAAATAAATAAAAATAAAATCTTAAAAAAAAAAAAAAAAAGAAAGAACTTGGAGGACCAGTGATAGGTGGGCTAAACTGTGGAGAGGTAAGCATTTGGGTCAGAAAGACTTTTCTTACTGTTTTTGGTCTATGAGAGAACAGGAAAGAAGATCCTGTTTTGAGCTGGAAAAGGAAACAGCTCCTGCTTGCTGGGTTTTTGTTGGTGCTGTTCAGCCTGGAAGTGGGTGAGGTAGAGGTGATGGTACTAGGCCTGAGGGCAGGATTGGCTGAGAGCTGAGAGGTTCTCAGTGAAGCTGGATGTGGGGGAGCAGTGTGGAGAGAGGGACCAGGAATGAAGAAGCATTAGCTGTGAAGGTCCATTACTGTGGTAACACTAATGTGAGAACCAGTGATACACGTTACTCTGTAACGTACACACTTGTGTAGTGTACATTACGGTTCCTGCCAAAATATATGCAAAATCAAATATCTGCTTTCTTTGGGGTAGAGCTACAGAAACAGTTTTGAGCTGGGGTGTGGGGTTTGCTGTATCCTCCATAAGGCCTCTGAGCTGGTCTGGGTTTCTCATCAAGAACACCCTTGAAGTCTTCCCATGAGGCCTTCGACTGTGGGGCAGAACAGGGCTAAGGAAGATTTAAAGGAACCTAGCAGCAGTCCAGTGTCTCAGGTTTAAAATGCTCAATTTTTAGAAGCAGCAGCTCTCTGCACAGGCCTCCCAGGGTCAGTGGATACTCTTTGTGCCTATTTTGGTCACACCATATGGATTCTCAGAACTGACTTCTGAGTTTCTTCTCTAGTGGGACCAGGACCTCAGTTCAGTAATAAGACTGCAGAACTAACAGAAGACGGATGGTATGTGTTTCCATTCTTGCTGGTGGCTTTAGGAGAAGGGCACCTTTGCACCTGAGCCTGTTGCAGCTGTAGCTGGATAGATGAAGGCAGCATAGGAGATGGCTGGCTTTAGCTCTTGGTAGGAAGCCTAGATTTCTGGGACTGTGGGAACCAGGGTAACCCCCTCAGGGCATGGGTCCTGTGTGAGGAGGTATGGTCCTAGGTCTCTGTGAATATTGATTTTATTTGGTGTTGCCATTGGCTTACTCTTGGCCATCTTGAAGTTGGAAATTGGCTCAGGTAAACTTTAGCCTCAAGGTTTATAGTTTTCTGATGGAAGTGAATGCCTTCTGTGTATTCTAGACTGTGCTTGTGGTGATCTACCCTGGGTACTGCTGGAATTGCCGTAGAGCTCAAAGCTCTCTGGGTTTAATGTACAAAGGGAGGGGGCTGACCTACAGAACCTTTGTTCTTCCTCTTATTGCTGCGTTAGGATTTCAAGGGGCTCTCTGTAGAGAAGAGGGAGTGGGGCTGTGGGAGGGTGGGGAGTCAGGCCAGGGGGTGTGGTGAGGAAGTACTGGGAACCGGCTGCCTTCATGTTTTCCTTCCTGATCATTTTTATATCATGTACAAATAATTTGTATGTTGCTGTTGAGTTGTAGGAATTTATATATTCTGAAAGTTTCTTTCATTATATGTGTATTTTTCTCTTAATGTGTATGTAGCTTGTCTTTTTATTTTTTTACCAGTTTTTCTGAAGTGTAAATATTTTAACATTGATGTTCATTGTCCTATTTTTTTTCTTCCATAGGTAGTGCTTTGACCTAATTTTCTTGAACTTTAGTTTATAAAATTTTTTTTCCTGTGCTTTCTTCTAAAATGTTTTATTAGCATTTACATTTAGGTGTCTGATCTATGTAGAGTTTACTTTTTTGTGTGTTCTGAGATGTAAGAGTCAAGGTTCATATGAAATAAATGAACCTTTGTGTTGTAGTTCACTTATACTTCTGGATACACCAGAAGTGTTCTATTGCTGATAACTTATTCATTTACATTTTTATGTTTATGGACCATTGAGATTTTTTTTTTTCCTGTGAAATTCACATTTGTTTCTTTTGGGTTGGTTTTTTCCTTTTTTTTTTTTTTAAATTTGAAGGAGTCTGTTATAGTCTAAATACTTTTTTAATTTTTAAAATTTTTATTTTTATTATTATTTTTTAGAGATTTTATTTATTTAATTGACAGACAGATCACAGGTAGGCAGAGAGAGAGGAAGGGAAGCAGGCTCCTTGCTGAGCAGAGAGCCTGACGTGGGGCTTGATCCTAGGACCCTGGGATTACGACCTGAGTGGAAGACAGAGGCTTTAACCCACTGAGCCACCCAGGAGCCCCTAAATACTTTTTTAAATGTGTTTTATAGCTTTTCCTATTTCAGGAGGTCTTTTTACTCTCTTTATGGATAGCTTTCATGGACAGAAGTTTATTTTAATTTAGTCTCATTTGTAATTAGTTGCCTTGAACTTCCATACCCTATTGTTGTTTTTTTTTTTTTTTTATTGTTGTTTTTTTTTAATGGTTTTATTTATTGAGAGTGAGAGAGTGAGAGAGAGTGAGAGATCACAGAGGAAGAGGAAGAGGAAGAGGAAGAGGGAGAGGCAGACTTGCTACTGAGCAGGGAGCCCAATGCGGGACTTGATCCCCAGACCCTGAGATGACCTGAGCCAAAGGAGGACCCTTAATGGACTAAGCCACCCAGGCGTACCCCCAGCCCCCAATATACTGCTTTGTAAAGATAATCTCTTTTATCGCCCTGTACTGTTTTTCTTGTTTTGCCCTAGTATTTAAGTCTTATTCCACTTGGATTTGATTTTACACCTTGAGTAGGTGGCCAAATTAACTTTTTCCTTCCGGAAAACTAGCAACTTTATTGAAAAGTTCTTCTTTCTCCCCATTAATACTCCACTTGATGACAAATTTTTTTTTGTCGACTTTGGACCTTTTTAAAGAAAAACAGATCTCTGGGACTGTCAAAGTATTTTTTTTTTAATAGCTTTACTGAAGTTTGCATAAATATAACTAGGCATAAATTTATTACGTTCTGTTGTATGGCTCTTCTGCACTAAAACCAAAAATCAACTAATAACTTAGATGTAAGCAAAGCTAGAAAATTAGTTAGATTTAGATTAACAAGGTTAACTTGACAGATGGGAGTGTTTTACAGAAGCTAACTTAAGCACTTGCAACTTCAACCAAGGAAATTAATACATGTGTATCAGGACATTTTTGTAAGATATTATTATTAAATTTTGGAAGTAGATTTTACTGCTGTTGTCATCCACATTACTTTTGTGACCCTGTTAGTCAGTTGATAGCCATTGTCTTAGAGTGGTGTTCTCAGGCATTTTGTTGTAAAATGTACCTCCATGTTTGATCACAGTTTATTTTTGTCTTTTTATTTTTTGTTAAAGCTCTGTAAATGTAATTATTACAGACTCTTTGAAGTAGAATGTTGAACTTAAAAACAGGTTGTATGGTTTAGTACAGAGTGGAATATACTTCCTATGAATAAGAGGTAACAATTACAGCTTACTTTTAAGTTAGTGCCCGATAAATATTATTTATTAAAACCTGTGAGTACTTGCCTTGTGAACATATCTTGGGGCCCGGACAGTCGAGAGGATGAGATACTGCTCTGCGGTGTGATAACTGCTTTTGCAGACACTTTGAGATGGTATTCTATGCCAGCGTAATAATGTGTTATAATTATTGCTAGCTGCCTTAGGAGTTGTTGTAATTTCTTATGGTGAAGGTTTTAAACCTTTTCAAGTGTGCTGCCAAAAATATTTAGTATTTGAATGCATATTACAAACACAAAAATGTTGAATATCATTGGGTAGAAAGATAGGCCCAGCTATTGGGCAAGATTTCTGTGAATATGTCAGTTTTTGCTCTGTGAACTGTCAGTACCTGTATTTAAGTTGTTCATATTTGGGCTGTGTTGTACAGTAAAATTTGGCTGCTAATACGATACTGTGTATTTGTACTTCTTAACTGGGGGGATTTTCTAAGGTTTAGACTTTGATTTTCTGCCTTCTTCCTTTGTAAGCTGTCTTTGAGAGATCATGTATTTTCTCACTCCTATATGTTCATTAGTACTACGTTTGTATATTCAAAATTAATTAAATGTTATACCCTTACATAAACTCTTGTACATTTCTGCTTACATATTCATTTATCTCATTATCATGTCTGTGCATTTAATTATTACTTTGAAGCAGATTGAGAAGTAAGTAATACACAGAAAGCTTATAGTTTGGTGGTGGTGGGACACGTCAGAAATGCATATATGATATTCGAAGTTAAACGAAGTATTTATAAGATGTATTGGGCGAAGAAGAGGGTCTAAGAAGAATAGGAAAGGCTTTGTCAAGGAGGGAGTGGTTGAAATGAAAGGAAGACTGCTTGGTAGATTGACAGGATCATTCTGGGCAGGGAAGTCCATGAACAAGTAAAAACAAACAGAAGAATTTGGTGCCATCTGTTATCTACCAGTAGCTTCATGTGGCTAGATATGATATAATAAAAAATAAATATTTAGTCTTTTTCCCTGGTTCCTGTCACAGAGCCTGTAGAATCCTTGGAATTTACTGTCTTCTGTATGCTGATGAGTTAACTCCTGGTTGGGAGATTCTCCACAGCTTCAGGTGTTGGTTCTAAAACCAATCACTGTGATTAGAGGGTTAGAATTTTCAGCCCACTCCCCAGTCCAGTGGCCAGGAGAGGGGCTGTAGATTGAGTTCAGTCACTGATGGCCAAAGATTTAGTCAATCAGACCTATTTATTGAAATCTCTAGTGCCTTCCATACTTTTAATAAGTGCTCAGTTAAAAAAAGAAGTGCTCTGTTAATGGCAGTTCTAGGCAAGAACTTAGCATATATGGTTAGTTTTTCCCTTCCTAATTCTTTTTGAGACTTACTCCCTTAAAAATACAGAATTACAAAAAAAATACAGAATTACATCATTAATGTTAGAATATAAAAATTGCTTTTAAGGAAGTTCTATTAATAAGGGTCCAATTAGGGTACAGAAACCACACAGTAATTTGAATAGGGAAAGCTTAATACAGGGAAGTATTCACCAGTAACATATGATTGGCTACAAAAATGTAAAGAAAACTCTAAAGAATAATGGAAGGAGTAAATTTGGGAGAGGTCTGCCCTCAGACTGAGTTTCTGTTCTTGCTGTAGATGTGATTGAAGTCCACTGGGTGGTGGACATGTTTGCTGAGGTGCTGAAGACTGGGACATTGATGCAAATAGCTTTATAGGACCGAAAAAGAAAGTTATTTAGAGTATATGCTTTATTAAACTTAGCACTATGTCTTGATGATTGGACTTCCTAATAGTAGGGTGCATTATGTCTGTAATGAGTATGACCAAAAACTGTATTTGCTTTAACAAAGGAATTTATTGTGACACATATAGCTGGGAGGAATTACATAGTATTCTAGTTTGAGAGTTCTATGTAGAGCGTATTTATTTTGTTTTATTAGTATGAGGGATTTTATTTTTGGACTCCCAAGTTCATTAGGAAAATTTAAGTGTAGAAACTAGAGATAACATGAAGATATATTTTATTTAAACTTCAGATCATATAGTTCAAAGATATGATTTAATTCACAAAACTTGTTTACCCAGATGTTTTACAGAATAAGGCACTCTAATTTAAAAACATTGTCTATCCCAAAAGAATGGGATAGTTGGGGTTTTGAAATGCATATCCTCATAGAAACTATGTTTCATGGTGTTGGGTTCTTATCTGGCCTGGAAATGTATTTAACTCTATATGAACTTACAGTGCTGTGTAACAGTTTTTTGGGGGAAGGTGCATTTAGAATATCTGTTTATGATGCATTTCTGTTATCTGCCAGCTAATAAGGATGGGGGCTGCTATTAGGGGCCTGGATGTCATGCAACTGTTAGACTGGTTGAAGAGTTGGGGTGGCAGGTAAGAATATGGACTGAGGTGAGGAAAGATGGGAAAAACCAACTATATCGATTGCTCTTAGCTACCTATCTCTTTACTTTTCTTCTTCCTCTTTTTTTAAAAAATTTTATTACATGAATGTTTAAGATCACTTGTGGCTCTTTGATTCTATAAAATGATAGGGAAAATCTTTCTAAAATCAGAAGTTCTGAAATATTTAAGCCTAAGTGTGAAATAGTGAAATAGTAAATAGTGAAAAATAAAAATGCATGCCATCAGAATTATACACCCATAGAGGTATATAATTAATTTTTTGTAATGCTGTTACCCAGAAAGATTGAAATAAGCCTTGACTCTATGATGCTAGAAGATATAGGATTACCCCAGCTATTATGGAGTTACTGTCTAGATTATTTGCAATTGAAAGTTTCAACAATATTTTACTGTATACTCACATTCAAGTAGGATTGAGAGGACCAGAACTAGGAAATGAAGCTTTCTCTGGGATTCTAGATAGACTGTAAGAGGGTGTGGAACGTTTGTTTAGTAAGTGGACCTGATTTATGTATACTTCTTGTTCTATCTTCAATAATCAGTTAGTATGTTCTTTCCTGTGGATGAGTTCGAGGCCTATGACCTGACTTACTCCAATTCATTTCTGCAAACTTTGCTATAGTCATTTATTCGGTCAATATTTATTGAGTGCCTACCACATGCCAGATGATGCATTAGTTACCAGGAACACACTGATGAGCAAAATAGTCTGTGCTCTCTTGAGACTTAGAGTCTAGTGGTTAACCATGGTATATTATAATCTGTGGTAAGTGCCAGGAGACCCTCCAACTTTAACAGAAGGAAGGTGGTACGTAAATTTGGGTTGGTAGATAAGGATAGAGAGAATGTGAAATAGATGGTATCTTTTGAAATCAGTGTGGTTCCAGCACAGAATTGCTCCCATACATTATTGGAAGAGCCTCGTGTGCGTTGAAGGTTTTTCCCAGTGTCCTCAATCTAGTGAAGTATGTTTGTGTTTTGTTTTGTTTGGGGTTATATAGTTGGTAGAGGCAGAGGCAGGTTTGGGGCTCACAAAGAAGCCACATGAAGGACATATTTATGTGTTTGGAATTATCTGTCTAGGAAGTATGGGGATTTCTTGTTATGGGAAGAGATAACATGAACTAGGGCAGTTTAGTGTTACCAGGTAGATCCAGAAGTAGCTGTGTGTGTGATCATGTGCCTTAAAGGCAGTAGTATGGTTAATGCTTTCATTGAAAGGTGACTGAAATACCACGTGGTGCCTAGCAGTGCTTTAGAGAATGTGATCCTGAAGTTTAAGAATGCCTTGGGATTTTCTATCAGATTAGGATTTCCCCCTCTTTTTCTTAAAAAAACTTGAAAGTGTTTTTAGAGGTTATTCTAGGAGTTGCCTTTTTTCCCCCTGAAGATGGAAACCTCTGACTTTCTTTCTTTTGCACTAAACCAGGTTTTATATGTATTTGGAAATTCAGGAGCCATTGACTGACTTGTGAGGCATTTGCCCCTTAATGTAGGAAGTTTTCCTGCCTTGTAATTAGTGGTGCTCCACTTTTTTGGTGCCATTATTTAAGTATTTTACATAGAAGATGGTATTGCATTTTTGCACTGAGTTTTCATTTTTCACTGAATCTTTAATCTCCAAAATCAAATGTAGAGGAAATATGGAAAGAGCACAGACCATGGAATTTGAAAAACCTGTTTTCATTCCTGTGTCTATACTTAATAATCTCTTGAAGCCTTTGTTAGCTATGAAATGAGAGTAACTTTTTGGAGGGTGTATATGCGCACACGTGTGTGTGTGTGTGTGTGTGTGTGTGTGCGCTCATATTAAGTGAGGTTATAAATTGGAAGCACTTAAAACACTTGGCATACAGCAAGAACATAATAAATGCTTATCTTCTTTCTTTGGTCTAAGCCAAGTAAGTGATTCCTTTTTTTTTTTTTTTTTTTTGCATTCTCGAGAAGTTATACCAGTGTTAAATATGCTATATATTTGCTGAAACAGATTTAAAACAGACCCAACATTAGCTAGGTTCAATTGGGGAGGGAAAGAATTTCTGTGGAACTCTCTGAGTCTTAATTTATATTGGAATTACTGATGCTTCCTTTACCCAGAAGTGTGTATAGTACTGTATTTTGCACATAGTGGGCACTTAAAGATGTAATCATGTGATTAAAAATAACATTGAGGAAGGAATTGGAAGACCTTCATGAAGTCTTGGCTTGTTAGCTTATTGATTTCTGTGGTGTTTGCAGTTCCTGAATTTCTTTGAACATTGTGTCTTGCCTTTCTTGGTCCAGCAGTGTGAACAGATTGCATCCTCCTCCTTATACTTTAGTATATAAATTCATACAAAAAAGACCTCAGAGCTCAGAAAACGAGCTCTAGAGAGGGAAGTGGGTTGGATCCATCTTGGATTGAAAGTTTCTAGTCCAGGAGGAGAGAACCCATGTGCAGGACATTTTTAGTTGAGGAGCAGGGCATCTGCAGACCAGAAGTGTGATAAATAGAAAGGTGCAAACCTTGAACGAAAGACCAGGGTCTTAATTACAACAGAAATAGCAACAAGAAAAACATAAAATTGTAGGAAATGAAGGTGCAGGTTTTCAAAGACAGGAAAAGCACAGCTGGAAGATGCCTGTAACAAAGGAGAAAACTACAAATGCGATCCCTTCTGTGCCGTAAACTTAGAATCTTTCTCATAGCTTACCTCTTCTGATCTGTCTCCCATTTCTTGCTAACCAAACTAAGAAAATTTTTTCACCTTTTCTCCCTTGCACTCAGCTTTCTACTCCATCCCAGTCATTTTCTCCTCCTTATTTCATTTTCCACCAAAATTCATGAGGTCATGAACTATGCTAGAGATACGCCTGGATTATTTTTCTCCTAAGATATTCAGTTGACTGTATTGTGAAAGATAAACAAAACATCAAATTATAGCTACAAGCTATAAAATTTCAAAGATGTTGCTTCTCTTTAATAAAATGCTATTTTATTAAAATTTAAATAATTTTAAATTTAAAAAATGCACTGTCAGTCAACTCTTAACCATAATAGGCTACTCCAAAAGTTAGTGGTGTACCAAAATACAGTCATGATGTTCACCAATTTTCAGCTTGGTTAGGGTGGCTCTTCTCCACAGGTACCTCATTCTTCTGGGGCGAGTAGGCTACCCAGGGTCATGTTCTTCTTAAGGAAGTTACGGAAGTTCAGGAGGGAAGTCCAATCATGCAAATACATTTCATATCTGCATGATTGTCTTTAATATGTCATTGGCAAAGCCATGTCACATGGCTAAGCCCAACATCAGTTAGCAAGGAAATTGTCTCTCTAGTGGGAGGAAATTAAAAGTGGCAAAGGGTATGGATACAGAGATAAGAGAGTTGGGAGTCTAACATGGGACCTTGTAATCTTTTCTGAGCTTTATTTTCCTGTTTACATTTTACTTGTAATCATTAATGGGTATATTATTTTGTGTTCCATCACTTTAGCTTAATATGATTTTGTGAAGATAATCTCTATATAGGTTATATATTTGCTATTTAAAAATATGCACTTGTTTGCTTGACTCAAACTATGCCTCTAGGTCCATCTATATAAAAAATCATCTGAGATACTTATTAAAAATGCAGATCCCTTAGCCACCAACCCTAACCCCTCTGGAATCACTGTCTCTGGAGCTGGGGCCTGAGAATCTTGATTGTTATCAAACTCATCAGGTCATTGTTCTGCACATTAAAGTTTAGAACCACTTCCTTGGTGTGAGGACGTTTGTATTGTTTCCATTTTTCCAGCATTGTAAATAATAGCTGGTAACGTTTGTATAAGTGACTGGTTTGGGGGAAGTGTTCAGTAGTCTTTCCCTGATCCATGACCAGGTAATTTGCAGTCGAGGGAAATAATGTTCTGTCTAAAGAATGGAGTTTGGAGTGCTGGTGGTGGTGAGATTACAGAGAGGCGTATAAAATCTTCCAAGTTTTTTACGTTCAGTCAAATGAAACCTTAGATAAGAATTTCTGTAAAAGTTTTCTGTATCTTTAACATTGTGATGTTTGGTATTGAGTAACTTAGTCATGGTTCCATTTGCTAGTTCTTGGTACTATTTTAAATGAACATAGGAAAGTTGACAGGTTTGAGGAGAGTTCTTTTTTTGATCTATGTAAGTTTGACCATTTGATTTTGTTTTACTCAGCTATTTATTTCTAGCATTTTATATGACCTTGTTTATATATACTATTATTTTTATTTTATTTTTAGATGATCTTGGTTATGTCAGTTCTTTAATAAGGTTTTTGGAAATGAAAATTTATTGATGGCATGATGGATACTGCCCATGCTTATCTAATATACATTATTTGCTTTTCCTCACAAAGAGAACCTTGATTTCATTTTCAAAGTAGCTTTTTGCCTAGCTGAAAAATATGTTTCCCAACCTTCTTTGCAACTATGAGTGGCCATGCAATTTTGTTCTGCTCAAGGAAGCTTTAAGTGGAAGTCACTGAAAGGGTCTTCTTCTTCTTTTTTTTTTTTTTTAAAGATTTAATTTATTTGTTTGACAGAGAGATCACAGGCAGGCAGAGAGGCAGGGGAGAAAGATGGGGAAGCAGGCTCCCTACCTAGCAGAGAGCCTGATGTGGGGCTCGATCCCAAGACCCTGGGATCATGACCTGAGCCAAAGGCAGAGGCTTTAGCCCACTGAGCCACCCAGGCGCCCCTGAATGGGTCTTCTTAAAGCAATCAGACTGTTTTGGCTTATGCCCTTTGTCTTATGCCCTTCCCTTTATACTCCCTGGAACTTGTACCGGGTGCTTGAGGAGGAGACATCGAGAGACAGACGTTTGATGAATGTCACATATATGAGTGTTCAGTGGGAAGACAGAAGGAGCTTAGATCTTTTTTAACATGTGGGAGGTCTTATCAGATCTGGGTTGCCCACCTCTAGTCTAATTATGTTAGGAAAAACAGACACTGCAGTATGTCGAAGCTACTATTTAGATGGGACTCTGTTATATGTAGTTGAATGTAATTTCTAACTTATACATGTGGTTTCTATAAAAGATATTTAGATGTAGGTTACCTTAAACCTGATTTCCAGTTTGCTTTTTATTTTTTTTTTATTGCATTTTGTAATTTGTTTAGGACTCTTCAACTCTGAAGGTGTATATGTTATGCATATTTAAATCATCAAGTATGTTTTGAAATGCACATTTTATGGTTATAACATTAACAAATCTGTATACAGAATATTTTAAAACCTTATAATAAAGTAATTTTAAATTTAAAGTTGCAAGATAGTGCAGAGAACTTCTATGACTTTTTTTTTTGAACTATTTGAGAGTAAATTGCAGACATAGTGCCCCTTTGAAATTTAAAATATTTCAGGGTGTATTTCCTAAGTAAAATAGATATTTTCTTATATAACTGTAGTGCAGTTATCAAATTGAGGAATTTAATATTAATTCAATATTATTACTAAATAGTTCATATTCATATTTCTCCAGTTATCCCAAGAATGTCCTGTATAGCATAGTGTTAGACGCAGTTTGGGTTCCCACATTTGATTACCAGGCCTTTTTTTTGTCTCCTTTAATCTGGAAACTCACTCTTTGTCTTTTATGACATAAGCATTTTAAAGATAACTTTAATTACTTGGTACAATGTCCCTCAGTTTGGATTTGTCTGATCCTTCCACAAGATTAGATTCCGGTTATGCATTTTTGGGCAGGAGCACTGTAGATGGTATTGTCGTCTTGGTGTATCCTAACAACATCAGGCAGCATATGCTGTCCCAGTATTGGTAATATTAAATCTAATTATTTGATCGAGGTGGTATTTGTCATGTTTTTTCATTATAAAGTTATACTCTTTCTCCTTTTATAATTTGTAGGAATAGAGTTTGAAACTATGTAACTATTTTTTTTTTTTTCATCAAATTTTTATCCCCTAGTTTTATCATTTGTTGAGGATTCTTGACTGGTTTATTACTGAGATGAATGTAAAACATTTTTGAGAAAGATTTCAGCAGATTCTTTTATTCTAGTGATGACTTCTTTTACACTTCATTTCCATTGAGCTTTCTTTATTTCATGGTGCTGTCTTACAGTTTTAGGAAACTTGTTTAAAGAAATGTGGAGATGTCAAAAGGAACATGGTTCTTAATTAGGGAGGTTCAGGGCAGCATTTGATAGTGGAATCCCATCCCTTTTTCTCTTTTCTCTCCAACAGAGTATAATAGATCATGAAGACCAGCAGATCTGAAGCAAATGGGGGCAAATGATTAATTCTCTTTGGGATCTTTTATGACTGATTAGAGAATGAGACGATATTCTTTTTCCTCAAATAGATCTTAGGATCCCATGATGTAATATACACACCTAGTGCATGGTCTGTCCTTTGGCATGTCTTTTTCAGACATCCTAGGGAAATGGATGCTGGCTGACCCTAGGGGCAGGGGGGAGATTCTAGAACTGCCAGGATTTTTTGTTCAGTGGCCTCAGCCCCTAGTGAAAGTAGCCCAGTGGATAAAACTGTTTTCCTTAATTGTTCTTAGGCTTAATCATTGTGCATATCACTCCTTTTCTTGTTGGGAGGAAAGAATTAGGCAGTGAAGAATGGGCCAGAAACTGTTAATTCAGTAAGATATCTTGGGAAGTAATATAGACGTTCCCTTTTGGAAACAGGAGAATGGAGTAAGGGCTCCCTACAGCATGGTTTATTCTCCCTAAAATTAAAATTAAAATTAAAATTTGTTGAGTCTTTGTCAAGTTCTATATTTTTTTCTTTTCTATACTAGTTTTATTTTGTGTTTTCTGTTTTCTTTTTAACCCATAGATCATTTATTTTCTTATTCTTGTATTTTCAGATTTTAAAGTGTAATTTCGGTTTTTCTTCTCTAGCACCAGCAGACGTTTTTGAATCAGCTGAGAGAAATCACCGGGATTAATGATGCCCAGATACTGCAGCAAGCCTTGAAGGTATGGCCTCTGTTCCACAGCATACAGTTTAAGTTACACCCTCACCTCTGCTGCCTACCATATATGAAAGGTTTTTAGTTACATTTCATGGTATAGTAATAGAGATAGAGGAAAAAACTTTTATAATGTAAGAGCCTTACTTAGGCTGTGATTCTAAGCATGTTAGTTTTCAGCAGCCTAACGTTCCAAGATACCTCGAAGTGACAGATAATCTTTCTGTGTGGAATACTTCTCATGCAAAATGAAAGGATATGAATCCAATTGTGATGGCTGATTGTCCTCAAGAACTATGATGTTAGAGTGTAAATGGGGATAGAGAGGGGTACAGTAGAGAAATACAGGGAGGAAGAAGAGGAGAGAGGAAATTAATAGAGGGTAGGAAACTTACAAATAAAACTTGGCTAACATTTAACTAATTGCACCTTAAGAACATTCAATAGCAAGCTGGTTAGTATATGCAGTAAGTGAAATGCATCATTTTGGTTGGATTTTCTGATGTTCCCACATTTCCACACGGAAAAACCCAGATGAGTCAAATCACGGGGATATATCCACTGAAAAAGATCAAGTGAATAAGAGATGTTTAAGAACTAGAACTGCAGGGGCACCTGGGTGGCTCAGTCAGGTAAACCTCCAATTCTTGAATTCAGTTCAGGTCCTGATCTTAGCCTAGTGAGATCCAGCCCTGCCTTGGGCTCATTGCTCAGCGGGGAGTCTGCTTGAGCTTCTCTCTCTCTCCTTCTCCCTCAAGGGCACAGCCCCACCCCCCCCTCAAATAAATAAATCTTAAAAGAAGAAAAAGAACTAGAACTGCATTTTAAGCTTATTTCTGTATTGCTGCCAAAAGCTAACAGCAGTATAGTGTTCTTGCTCTCGCAAGGCATACATAAAACCTCAGTCCTTTGGAACTTGCTCCGTGAGGTGAGTTTAATTATGTAATTTTTGGTTCTGAGCCAGAAGTTCTTCATTTGTTTCTAGAAATAATCTTAACTTTTGGATGATTATAATCATGATAATAATAACTAGTGGTTATTTTTTTTTAAAGATTTTATTTATTTATTTGACAGACAGAGATCACAAATAGGCAGAGAGGCAGGCAGAGGGTTGGGGGGAACAGACTCCCCGCTGAGCAGAGAGCCCAATGCAGGGCTCTATCCCAGGACCCTGAGTCTATGACCTGAGCTGAAGGCAGAGGCTTTAACCCCCTGAGCAACCCAGGCGCCCCATAACTAGTGGTTATTAAACTCCTGTAATACTAGGTGCTATTCAAAGTATTTTATGTGGCTAACATCCTCCTGGGAGCCCTGTTGATGGAGGTGCTGGTGTGTGAAGAGCTGGAATACAAACCAAGCAGCCTGATCCTGGGGGGGCCACACTGAGTTTCTGATGTTACTGCAAGCTTTGTGTCATCTTCTCTTCCTCTCAGGAAGATGATGAAACATTACTGTTCAGAGCATTAATGCAGGGTTTATGAAGCAACTGTTAAGTATTTGGAGAGGAAACAAAAATGTCAGATCTCAGTTTTTATGATTATGACATTTAGATGATGGCTAGGCCTTTCTTTATTCTGATAAATATGACGCAGTCACTCCACGTCTGTTTTCAGAAAGTGCCTTTACCATTCTGTATCTCTGAGTGTTAGGCTATGCCCATTACCTTGTCAGGGCAAGTTTGCAGAATTCACTTTTCTTTTTTTTAACTTGGGAAACATGTAGAATATCTTTAATTAAATGAACATAAAGAGTTAATCAAATGACCTATTGTCCACGTTTTCTTTGAGGTAGGTTCTATGCTATAGTTTTTTTGTTTTGTTTGTTTTTTTTAACTTTGGTTGAATTACCACTAACTACTGGTGGTGGGAAATGAGTACACTTAAATCTTGGCTATTACCCAGTATAACTCTGTAAGATGTTTAGTAATGAGTTGACTTTCTCAATAATATACTGACAAGGAATCTACTTTTGGGAAACATGTCATTGATTGATTTCAATACTTCTATTTTAAGAGTCTATTTTTAGCCCTCCAAAGTAAGTGATCATCAAGTTGTGTAAATCCCTGTTACATTCAGTTTATTATTGTTATATGAGGTAGTATATAAAAAGCGCTTAGCACATTTCTTGGCACATATTAAGTGTTCGATAAATGTAGCCATTGTTAATTGCACATTACAGCTATTTTACTTATCTAGCTATAGATTATATTATGATATAGATACAGATATAGATGATATAGATTATATATTATAGATAATATATAGATTATATTATGTTGCTGGTGAGTCATTTAAGAGTCTTATAATGGTTACAATATAAAGTTTAAAGCAGTGGTGCTTTTCTAACTGCACTCTTACTTTTTTCTCTCTTCCCTGGCTAATGAGAATTGGAGTTGGGGTGGGTTGGGGACCTCATTCTTCCAGTTGCTCAGGTTTCAAATCTTGGAATCATCCTAATCTTTCTCTTCTGTCACCTCTCACATTAAATGTGATAGCAGATCATGTTGGACTCTCTGCTTTAGCCCTTTCTCTCCTGTAGTCTGTTCTCAACACACAGCCAGAATGAGCCTTTTAAAATGTAAGTCATACCGTGTCATTTCTGTCCAAACCCTCCACTGGCTTCCTATTATACTTTCTGTGTTTACTAAAGTTCATGAGGCCTGCATAGTCTAGGTGTTCTTCCCTCCTGTTACAAAGATCACTTCATTATTAATATCTGGGTTAATGTTATTTCAATTAGCTATTCCAGAGCTACTGTTATATTTATTATTAACTCTACAGAGAATAAAGACATAGAACTGGTCATGTCTCTTCTTATTATTTTGCTGATATAAAAATCCTTGGTTTTCTAGCATCTGCTTTCTTTTAAATTAGCTTCAGAATGATTTTGTCCAGATATGCTTTTGATGAGAATTATATTAAATTTTTATGCTTAATTTGGGTAGGATTGTCATCTTGACAGGATTGAGTATTTCTGTCTAGTTCTCTGTGTCTGTCCGGACTACCAAGCTTCAGAGCGTTTTGGCTGTTTTCTCCCTACAAGTCTGACATTTGCTTACGTTTGCCTCTAGGTATGCATTCAGCATCCATATTAAAGTTTATAGTTGTTCTTTGCAGAAGTACTGTTTCAAATATTCATTCTCATCCTTTTGTATTGCAAGTTCCAAAAAATATTTCTTGGTTTATTTATTTGTTTAGAGACATAAGTTTTGTGATTGACTTTGGTTAAGGAGAAATGAAAGTAATGGGGAACTAAGAAATTATAGAATAGATTCTTATATTAGTAGTCCTATTAGAAAAAGGAATTACTATTGATAGAATGTACTTCATGATCAGTTTATAAGATTAGGATCACATAGAATGATTTCAAATCTAAAAGTGATTTTTGCTATTTAAGTATTAGTTGTTATGGAGAAAATTAAATAAATCATATGAGAATGCATGGAGTTATTCCAAAATGTTTGATGTTTCATTCTTGATATTTGAAGGATAGTAATGGAAACTTGGAATTAGCAGTGGCTTTCCTTACTGCAAAGAATGCCAAGACCCCTCAGCAGGAGGAAACAACTTACTACCAAACAGCACTTCCTGGCAATGATAGATACATCAGTGTGGGAAGCCAAGCAGACACAAGTAAGTTTACTTCTCTTTCTTAATTTTTAATAATGTAATTAAAAACTTTCCTTGGGAATATATTTAGTTTAAGCAGAGGTGAAGGATAAAGAACCACTTTACTTTAACCTTGGTTCTTTTTAGTGTAGTTGAAAAGAGTGTATGTTTTTATTAGCTGCATTATTGTTTTCCAGTTCAAATGTGAAAGATTGTATTTGAGTTATATATCCTTTCATAGAGCATTTCATTTATTATTCATTGTTGAGACATAGAACAGCTATAGGTATTACTCATGAAAGAAACAAACATTACCAGGATTTTAAATGGGCACAGACATTTGTTTTATGATTTTAAGTGTTGGTAGAGGCTTTAGTATGATTTTTGAAGGTAAGCTGTTGTTTCTAATTACTGATAGGTTTACCACTTAACAGAATTTCCCTTCCCTCGATCCTCGCCCCTCTCCAAAATGAAATTTTAGAATAAAGTTTTATTACCATGTAACAAAGTAAACACAATTGCACAGACATATGCACATATATACATACATATGGAAAGTTTTATGTGGGATTCTACTTTTTCTTTATAATGTGAATAGTTCATGCTTGTATGTAGCACTGAATTTTTCAAAATATGTTTAGTTACCTCTGTATATCATTATGATGTAATAACTGTACTATATAAAATGTATTTATTTTATAAAATAAAAGGTATTTGTTTTTATGCATTCTGTATTTGAGAAGTTTGGTTACTAACTTGTATTTGACGAGAATCTGAAATTTTTTTTTTACGATTTTATTTTTAAGTAATCTCTACACCCAGGTGGGGGAGGGGGTTTGAACTCACAGCCTCCAGATCAGGAGTTGCCTGCTCTACTGACAGAGTCAGTCGGGCACTCCTGTGATTTTGTTTATAGACTTTCTCAGAGTTAAGAAACAGCTAGGAAGAACTTATTCATATGGTTGTTTATAACTGTTATCAGTAAAGATTATTTTAATGTTTGTTGATAAAATATTTTATTTCAAATTTTCAGGATAATTTTAATATTTTTGTTTACAAATTTGATCTTATGTGCCAAAAGCTGAAATATTCCTACCTCACATAGGTAATATTGGTGATGAAAGAAGTTTTATATATGTGAGGCAGACGTAATTGTTTATGTCCACATCCACGACAAACTATGGTTTGGACCCTAGCTACATCTCTGACTTCATTTTCTACTGTTTTTTTCTTCTTACTTCATAAAATTGTGATAATTCAGGGTGGCTTGGGGTTCTTATCGACCCACTGCTATTTAATTTCTTTGTTCTTTACACTTGCTGTTCCTTCTGTCTGGAATCCCCTCTAGCCTTTACCCCCAGCTTAATTACCTCTGGTGTTGTAAGACTTAGGTCAGGAGCCTTCTGGCTTTAGAATATTTCTCCTTGCTTCTAGGTTGGAGTAAATGCTTCTCTAGCACTCAGAGCTTGCTTGGGTCTTAGTGAGTACTGTGTTACTTTGAAATTATTTGCTTATGCCTTTCTTGCTTACCAAATGGGAAGCTTAATAGGGCAAAAGACCATTGATGTGCCTATCATCACACTAGAATAGTTTGCATAGTTTCTCAAAAAGTGTTCATTGAATTATTTTAAATAACACACAAAAAAAGCTGTTTCAGAACCAATGAAAAGGAATGAGGTTGAGAAGCTTGTTGTAAGAAGTAAGAAAAAAAGAGAAGTAGTATATATAGTGGAGGAAATAGAGTGTGAGAATAATATCTTTTAAGTTTCTGAGACTTGGGGGAAAATGCAATTAGGTAGAGAAAGGAAAAAAAGTTTTCAACTGAAGTCATCTGGTTAAAGTGAAGGAAACAGGAAGTTGACTAAACGTGGTTCACTGTTCTAGTGGAAAGGATGACAAGATTTTAGATTGATAGCTGTGAATTATTAACATAGATGGTTGACTTTGTGACATGAAGTAGTATATATATAGGTAGGTAGGGGAATTAGGATTTATAAGACTTTTCTAAATAAAAGAACATGTCTTATTTGCTCTGTAAAGTCAGCAAGTATTGTTTAAGCCAGATGTTGACACCTGTTCAAGACTTTTGACAAGGAATACTGAAAATGCTATGGACAAAAGAGGTATGAATAGATGCTCTTAGGGAGAAGGCAGAACTGATTTCAGAAGTTGTGTGTCCCATATGAATGATAATTAAAAATTGTATGTGTGTTTGTGTGGGTAGCTCTTGAGAAATATTCATCAAGTAATTTTTTATAAGGTTTATTTATTTGAGAGAGAGATCGCATGCCCATGCCTAGGTGGGGCAGGAGGAGCAGGCAAGGGAGAGGGAGAGGGAGAGACAGTCCCAAACTGACTCTGCATTGAGCACTGAGCCTGATATGGGGCTTGATCTCATGAGATCACAAGATCATGACCTGAGCTGAAACCAAGAGAGAGTCGCTCAACCAGCTGAGCCACCCACGTGCCCTTCATTAATTAATTTTATATTTCACTTTAAAGAAATAGTAGAGATACGGAGTTTCTGATTTCATTACAACCCGATTTTCATATTGAGCAAATATTGTGCTGTTGTGGTTTCTTTATCAATAAAATGTCCTATCCTTCTCACCAAAGTGCTAATTTATACTTAGTAATTCAATAAGTGGGATGGTGTGTCCATAAAGTTGTTTGCAGATTATTGAGAAAAACCCTTGTAAAAATGTAATGTGGTGATTGTATTATAATAGTACCAAACTGTCACAAAAATACCTGATGAGGTAACATTCTTTTCCATTTAACAAATTTGTACCATATTTCATAATGTTCTAAGAAGTACAGTTGCTGTTAGGAATTAGATTCAGCATTAAAATTTGGCAGTGTCACAGTATTGTTACATGGTAGAAGTGAGAAAGTAAGGAGACGCCTTACAGACAACAGATTTTTTTAAGTTACTATGTTATTGGTCCTAAGAAGAAATGGAGTCTTTTGTGTATTTTTAATTCTTGGAAGGAATGGTAAAAGATGTGAGGAAGAAAGATAGGAAATAATTACAGATGTATATTCAAACGCAGGCCTCTATTGATAAAACTATGTAAGTGCTATTGGAGTCTGGTGTATTGGAATGATCAGAGTGTGAGCAAGTTCTTAAGGAATTGTTCTAGATATAAAAATTGTTTTTGAGCATTTTCTCCATTTTATATGAAATACATTGTTATTTCAAAGTTGACCATAGTGGAACTTAATTTTTCAAATGTGGCATGTTTTTTAATTTAAAAAAAAAATATTTTTATTCCTTCTAAGTATTGAGTCTCTTAAAACCAGGGCTAAAACATAAAACCTTACTGACTTTAAGTGTGCCATCTATTGGTTATGGTGCTGACAAAAAAAAAAATTCTATATATTTAGAAATAAAAGTCTCTAATGCTAAATATGTAAGATTCCTTGTTGATATAAGCTCCTTTAGAAGGAATAAAATATATATTTTTTTAAGGACTAGAAGAAGTTAGCTTTTAAAGAAATATTTTATAGAAGTCACATTTGGGAGTTCTGGGGAAATTTTCTGTTACGCATAACTGGATATGTCAGAAGATATAATTATATCACTTTGTTTAAAAACTTAACACATATTTGTGAACCATCACTTAATATTGAAGAAGTAATTATATTTTTGATAGTTAGTGGGACTGTGATTGTCCTTTCTACCTTTTCATTTTTGAGAAAAAGAAAACATTTCAAGGAAAGTTTACACTCTGCATAATAAGGAATTAAGTAGTAATGTACTTGGTGCCTTTTTATTGCATTTGTAATCTTCCATACTCTACTGAATTCTGAGGAAAGGCCAAAATCATTTGTTTTAATATTAGCTAAAATTTTAGGCATCCTTTTTCACTACTTGGATCTCTTGTTTAGATTGGATATTGTGGATTGTCAAATGAATGCTTCATGCCTCCAGCTTAAGTTGGAAGTAAAGTTGTGTTGGAGTTATGCTGTAAAAATACTAATGCAGGGGCGCCTGGGTGGCTCAGTGGGTTAAAGCCTCTGTCTTCGGCTCAGGTCTTGATCCCGGGGTCCTGGAATCAAGCCCCGCATCGGGCTCTCTGCAAAGCGGGGAGCCTGCTTCCCTTCCTCTCTCTCTGCCTGCCTCTCTGCCTGCCCGTGTCTCTGTCTGTCAAATAAATAAATAAAATCTTTAAAAAAAATACTAATGCAGAGCAGACTAGGAAACAATGCAAGATGTTGCGATATCATAGGTATATACTTAATAGATTCTGCTAAATTTTTGTGTCATGGCAAAATCTGTCATAGACATGACCATGTGAGGCTTTTGCTCAACTTGAAATCAAATAGTTACATTCTTTCTTTCATGACCATTAACTTTTTTAAAACAGGAAAGAAACAGTATATGCCCACCAGAACAAGATGTACTACAATTGAGCAATCAAAGTAGGGATTTGGGTAGGTAATTTTAACACAGAAAGTAATGCCACATATTATTGGCATAAGTTTTAGAGAAATCGTTATAACACATCAGAATGACTGTTAGGTGGTCGACCCTTTACAAATTTAAAATCAGAGTATTTTTTCCCCCCAAAAAGGAATTGAATTATTAGGTAAGGATTGCACAGAAAGTAAGAGGGTCTGGCTTAGAACTCTGCTTTTAGATTGCTTGGCCAGCCTCACAGTGATTTAAAGCTCTCGTTATAAATAGAGCCAAATCTAGTGCATTCATCTCTGCTAAGGGTAAATTGCTTATGCTAAACAGTTTAGGATTTTATTAATTGAAAGCTAGTATTTTTCCTATTCTTCAAATATGTTAAACAAGTAACTATGGATAGAAAAGCAATTAATGCAAAGAAAGTTAAATCTCTTTTTCCATAGAGATTTTTTTTTTAAGATTTTATTTTTTTATTTGATAGACAAGAGTTCACAAGCAGGCAGAACAGCAGGCAGAGAGAGAGGAGGAAGCAGGCTTCCCAAGAGCAGAGAGCCTGACTCAGGGCTCGATCCCAGGACCCTGAGATCATGACCTGAGCTGAAAGCAGAGGCTTTAACCTATTGAGCCACCCAGGCGCTCCTCCATAGAGATTTCTAATGCATAAAACTGTTTTGATGATTCCCCAAAAGTCAACCTTAAAAATGAGATGCTACAGTGGTGTGGAAGTTATTGTAACCAGTTGGATGCAAATTTGTTAGGCTTCTACTCTATTCTAAGCGTGTGCTTAGAATTCTGTTAGACATGTACTGCAAAATGATTTGTGTAACTTTATGAATTTTCTTAAATTTTATGGCAGGAATGATAGCCATGGGCTATAACTTTTGTTGACTAATACTGAATGTTTAATTTTTTTTTTCACAGTCCAAGTTGGAAAACCGTCAAGTCTATGACAAAACTCTGGAATAGCTCCTTTACTATTCACTTCCCTTACCAATGCTGCCATTATAATTTCAGCAGCTATTATTAAAAACAGAACAAGATCTTTTAGACCTGAGCTGTTCAGTATAGTTGCCTATAGTCATGTGTGGCAACTTAGATTTAAATATAACTTAAAACTAATGCAAAAACTTAGTTCCTCTGTTGCACTAGACACATTTTTCAGTGCTCAGTAGGAGTCTCATATGGCTAGTGACCACCAGTATTGGGTAGTGTAAGATTAATAGTATATTTCCATCATCACAGAAGATTCTTTTGGACCTCACTGTTAGAATCTGAGTTCAGCAGTGAGAAGATTGGAAAAGTTGGAACATCTTACGAACTGACTGGGAGCAGAGGAGAATGGGAGAGTGAGGTGGGGAAACACAATTTACATTATGTGTGTCTTCTTGCTTTTAAGTACTGTTCTTCTGACATGATACTTTATTATGCTATTTGTACTTTCACTTACTAGAAGAAATTGTAGGTGGATAAAGCATATATTCTTAAGTCTTTTAATTAATGCCACTCTGAAGATGACCCACTCATTTTTATCTCTATTCCATAGTCTAGATTTAGTCTTTATTTGTTTAACAAATATTTACTGATTGCCTCATCTGTATCAGGTAGTTTTCTAGGCCATTAGGAAACAGAGTCTCAGTTTATGTAGGGGAAAGACGGTTAACAGTAAATAAATAATGTCAGGTAGTAAGTAGTAGGTTCATGAAAAACAGAGGAGGGTAAAGGGACAGGGATGTGGTTGTATGTCAGGCAGGAGATATGCTAAGACAGAAGAGTCCGCTGAGGAATGACCTCTTGGATGAGTTTATATTTATACAGACACCTGAGTGATGTTAAGAAGTAATCCTTGTAGGTGTCCGAGGCAGGTGCATCCAGGCTATGCAGGAGTATATTTGGCTCAAGATATGAATGGTGTGGATACAGCCGTGGTGAAGAGAGTTAGTGTTAGAGTGGTAGGTTTCTTATTCCTCATCTGCTCACCATCCCTTTGTTCCTATTTGCCTGTCTCAAGGGCATCCTCATTCTTCTGGTGGCCAAGTGGTTTTTCTTCTTCTTCTTTTTTTTTTTTAAACAAGCTCTTCCTCATCTCCCAAAATAATCATTTAGTTTGCAGTTCTGTCAGTTTTTGTATACTTTTCCCTTCGGTTGCTCTTGCTTGGTATTTACTATTACAGTTCTTGTCAAACTCTTATCAGCACTCTAACTCCTAAAACCCCAAGCAGTTCTTTCTACTCATATCATTCCCCTGCCTAGAAATCTTTGCTGGTGGTAAATATAAACTTGACTTATTGGGGGGGGGGGGAGGATTTCCCTTAGGTATAACCCTATGTAGGTAAGGAAAACAATGGAAGAACTTTTTCTTTGTCTCCTAAAATAAAAATCTTTACATGTATTATTTCAACTGTATTATGGGCTGAATTGACTTTTGTAAACTAACTTTGAAGTCTCATGTCATTTTAATATACTGTTTTTATGGGAGAATGAATTAGGAGTTATAAATAATACATACATTTAAAGTCTAATTCCTTGTTAAGTTCATGGCTGCCTATATTTTAGAGTAAGCAGAGAAATGTTTCATAATTGGTATTTAATTTACCCAATGGTAATTCTTTGGAGAGTGGAAAATTTATTAGGGTGAGTGTTATGTTTTGGTATATGTTACAGAAAAAAATATCTTAATTTGGGCAGACTTGAAAATGATGGAGACTTTTATAACCTGAGATTTTCTATAGTCTTATTCAGCTAACACTAACACATTTGTGCCCTTGAGTTGTGTTCATGTTTGTTCTAGGGGGAAGGTTGATTGAAACAAAGTTTGGTGTTTCACTGAGGTCCTCTCTCAGTGGAATTCATATATTATATGAATATAAAAATATTCATAATACTCAGGTATTTGGATGGCATTTCAAAAAGTCTATAAATTTTTATAATTGAAATTAGAATTTGTTTCAGTTGTTAGAAATTATTTATAGCCAAGTGTGTTCTCTGTTTCTTTTTGAGTATAAGCATATAAGAAAGTCATAGAGGGCTAGTTCTCATT
This sequence comes from Taxidea taxus jeffersonii, assembly GCA_003697995.1. Lineage (NCBI taxonomy): Eukaryota > Metazoa > Chordata > Mammalia > Carnivora > Mustelidae > Taxidea > Taxidea taxus. The sequence continues at coordinate 79,316 of ML101929.1, read as the reverse complement.
GTGAAACAAATAGTTCATTACATGCTTCATGTTATAAGAGAAATTGTTCTAACTCTAGAAAAGATGAAATTCATGTTTAACCATTCCAATTAACCATTCCAATTAACCAATTTGTTAATATTTGGTCTTAAAATCATACGTTTTTGGTATATGAGTAGGTCATAATAATCTTTGAGGATTGCCGTATTGGGTTTTTTTTTAAGATTTTATTTATTTCTTTGACAGACAGAGATCACAAGTAGGCAGAGAGGCAGGCAGAGAGAGAGGAGGAAGCAGGCTCCCCGCTGAGCAGAGAGCCCGATGTGGGGCTCGATCCCAGGACCCTGGGATCATGACCTGAGCCGAAGGCAGAGGCTTTAACCCACTGAGCCACCCAGGCGCCCCAGAGAGGATTACCGTATTGTTTTAAAATATCCTATGGGAAGAAGTTTTATGGAGTAAAGGGAACATTGTGGAGAAAATTATTGTAATTAAAATGAAATTATAAATAATAAATAAACCTCCTCCATGGCTTTAAGGAAAAAGCCCAGCTTTTCAGTTAAGGACCAGTAGTCTCTGATTAGCCTGTCATTCTAGCATTAAAGAATACTATTGCTTTTTTCTTCCTTTGCTTACACTCAAAATACTTCTGACACCAGATGTGTGGATTTTTTTCCACACCTAACTGATTCTCCAACACCGGCTGGGTATCCTGCAAGTCAGTTCAGTTCTGACATTCTCTACCAGACATTAGCTTCAGATTCTGTAAGTTAAGGGCTCTCAGTCCCAAAAGACTGCCCCCCAATTCGATGCCTGTCACAAGTAGTGGGTCCCCAGGTTACCCACACTTCTGTCTGACTTGGCTACAAATTGGGGGTTCCTACTACCTCCTCCTCGAGTTTGATAATTTGTGAGAATAGCTCATAGAATTCAGGGAAACACTTACTTACATGTATTGGTTTATTGTATAAAAAGAATATGATAAAGAATGCAGATGAACAGCCAGATGAAGAGGTACATAGGTCAAGGTCTGGAAGGGTCCCAAGCCCTGGAACTTCTATCTCATGGAGTTGGGGTGTGCCACCCTCCCAGCACGTGAATATGTTCACCAGCTCGGAAACTCTCCGAACCCTGTACTTTAGGGACTTATGGAAGGTTCATCAGGTAGGCATGATTGATTATTAACTTAATCTCTAGCCCTTCTTTCCTCCTGGGAGAAAAAAGTTCCTCTTAAAGTTCCAAGCTTCTCATCTTGGTGTGGTTTCTCTGGTGACCAGCATTCATCCTGAAGCTATACAGGAGTCTACCAGGAGTCCTCTCATTAGAGCAAAAGATGCTCCTATCACCCAGGAAACTCTAAATGATTTTGGAACTCTGTGTCAGGAAATGGGTCAAAAACCAAATATTAGAAACTTACCTTACTCTTTGAATGGATTTACTTATGCATGATTTTATCATACCATGGAAAAGATTTCATTCTAAATGTTGGAAGAATGTCCACACTATAAAACCATTCAAAATTGTTATTATCACTTGCTTTCCCCAGAAAAGCTTTTAGGTGTTGGGAAGATGTGTGCATAGTGATAGAAACAAGTTTTCCAAAGTTACCATTTTTGCTTGAAAAGTCCACATTATTCATTGGCAACACATACTCTCATTTGTTCTCCTGCAGGTGACAGGCTTACTTTGTTTATTCTCGAAAAATATCTGCCAAATTCTGAAGTTTGAGAAATCCTAGTTTGTGGTTCTTTAGTTCTATGAAAAAAAAAAAAATCAGCCAGTTTAATTGACTTGCAACTCAAGCATTGCACTACTGTTTTCTCTTGAGTGAAAGCTTACTTTGGATGCAGCAGAAGTACGATGCATAGTTCCTGTTTTGTCATATAGAATTAAGAATACATAATTCAGTGTTTGAGATTTAACAAGATAACCCCCCATTTTTTTTTTTTTTTTTTTTTTTTTAGTAGTGACTATGTGTAGTTGTAATAGAGTGAATTGCCCGGAGAACTTGGTGCTACTGCCTTGCTTTGGGCAAAGATGCTGTTGTTTTGCATCATCAGTGCAAATATGTTGTGGGAGAAAAGGCGAATAACATCTTGTATTTTTATGAGAATATTTTTTACTTATGGAACCGCCTTCTTTCTTAGGGTCATGCGGGAATACCCAAGGCTCCATTGACCACTCTTGGAGATCGCTAGTGTAGAGGAAAGATGTAATAGAAAACTTAAATTTAAAGCCTGTTCACCATTCTTTCTTCTTAATGATGGTGTACTTCATTTCTCACAACTTCATTTATTTGTGAAATAGGGTTAAAAACTTAACCTTGCCTTGTTTTTTGCTTTTATGTTGCTTGAGTTAGAATTAAATTATGAAAAGCTATAATTATAATTTGCTATTTCTTTTTTTTTTTAAGATTTTATTTATTTATTTGACAGACAGAGATCACAAAGTAGTCAGAGAGGCAGACAGAGACTGGGGGGGGGGGGGGGGGGCGGAGTAGGCTCCCCGCAGAGCAGAGAGCCCGATTGGGGCTCGATCCCAGGATGCAGAGAGCCCAATGTGGGGCTCGATCCCAGGACCCCGGGATCATGACCCGAGCCAAAGGCAGAGGCTTTAACCCACTGAGCCACCCAGGCGCCCCTATAAGTTGCTATTTCTAAATGCGTTTCTGCTCTAGCGGTTCTTTCCTTGTCAGACATGAAACAGTAAACACTCCAGATAGTTTCAAAGAAGAAATTTAATACAGGGGATTAGGTTCTTAAAAAAAGAAAAATCACTGGATAGACTGGAAGAGGGATCTGTAGCTCAGCCTTGTGAAATGATTCCCAGATTCTTGCAGGACTGGCCAGCCAGGGAAGCTGCTCCCTCTGCCACTATTAAGAAGGTAGTCAGGAGGCTGCCTTTGGGACTCCTGAGTTCAAGAATATACTTCTAGCTGCAGCCCAGAGAACAAGCATACAGGATTAGGTAACTGCCACTGAGCTGTGCCTGAACATTGGAATGCAGTCTAGTTGCCACTTCTATCTCTTGACATCCCCGAATCTGGAAATTGGACGTTGGAATGCTACGTGGAACAACCTGTATCTGTTCAGTCATGCTGGAGAAAATAGCCCAAAGCAGCAGGATAATGGCTTCCCCTTCGCTTCCGCCTTCCGTGTCCCCTGTTAGTGCATCTAGCTGGTGGAACCTAAATTCTATTCAGAACTGTAACTGTAAGTGAATTGGGAAAATAGATTTGTTTTTTTTTGTTTGTTTTGTTTTCATCTTTCTACGTTCTGTGGTTGAAGAAAGCACACTAAGAGGATGAGGGAATGGAGTCTGAGGGCTAATTAATCATATCCCCCAAACCAGTTTTTCTGCTTCTTTGTGATTTTCAAATTATTATTATTATTTTTTTACTTACATTGTTCCCTCTTTATGCACTTGAGTTCTGGTCATTATTTAATAACCAAGATAGTTCTCATTTTTTGAAGCGCATTCATGCCTCTCTAGTCCTAGCTGCTTCATCAGTTTGGAAGCTGGGCTGGATGGCTCAACCCGGGTGACATCCATCTACAGCTGTGATCTAGATGGACTTGGGTCTTGTAAACAAGACTTAGGAAACCTTTGGCCTGCTGGTGTATATAGGCATGCTCCATCATTTCAGTTACCTTGCTGTGTTCCGTTCTACATTTTACTTGACCGAATTTTTTTGGACCCTACTTACTATATTTTCATGAGGTTTTATTATACTCTCTAAAGACATTTAAAAAACACCTTCCGTAGCCAACTGTTATTTCTGTTATATCCTTTTGTAAGTGACTATTCAGAGGAAAAGTGTGGATAACAATAGAAGTAGACTTTTGAAACTGTCCATATGCATTATTTCTTTCTCAGTAAGTGTAGGACATTCTTTTTTAGTAACTACATATAACCTTAGAGTCAGATGGTAAAATGCAGGCATTTTACTTCCCATCACCTGCCCCTTTTTATGTTTCCCCTCTTGCAAATTTTTTTTTGCAAGATTACAAAGAAAAAATTTGATTTTTAACATGTCTCAAATATAAATAAACAAAATCAATGTAAAACATACCTATAATACCTTTAAGCATAAGCCTAACCATACAAAGCTGAGCTTCCTGTCTTTCATATTGTTTTGTAATCCTTAGCAATATATTATGGTTCTTATGACAATGGAAGTATTATTGCCATCTTTTGAGTGAAGGAAATTGGCTAGTATGTATTGGGAAATTAGATTAAAATGTTCTTTCTGAAGGTAGTAATAGCTGTAGCCTCTGTTCTTCAGAAAAACCACAGCATCAAGACTATTTTCTTTCTAACAAAAGAAAATTTACCAACTTCTAACAAAAGAAAATGGTATCATTGATTTGTGTATTTCTTTCTGTGAAATGAAAAGTTTTTTTTAAATGGAGAGAACTCCATGTTCATTCAGTAAGTCGGATGGTAGAGAAGTGTTTAAAATAGAAAGTGAAAGGTCCTACTACTTATACTTAGTTCCTCTTCCCATAACCCTTCTCCCCTAAATTAACCACTGTTAACAGTTTGATATGTTCTTCCAGTCTTTAAAAAACGTATACATAAACATCTATGTTTATATGTTTATCGTCATTTAGTTTTGAAGCATAATTTTTGAGATCTCAGTTATTATATTTTGTGGTAGTATGCATGAACTGTAGTGTATGTATATTTGGATAAACTTCAGAAAGCGTAAATGTAAATGTTTAATTATGTTGATTTCAATTTTTGTTGGTAAAAACCTGTTTTTAGCGGTCTTTCTGCTTATTAGCTTTTAATCAAAAACTTCATAGAAATTTTGAGATTCCTGTACAGTGAAAAATATTTATGCTTTAAATGCTTTAGGCATATTTTCTAAGGAAGAACACTACGTTTTAAAATATAACTAATTTAAAATGTGTTTGCAGTCTCTTCAGAGAGGCTCTTATGGAAAATTAAATTGGTGCTGACTTTGGTTTGAAAGGATATATTGGGTATAAAATCCCCTGATATGAATTACCTTCATTTTGTTTGACTTTTAATTTTGAGAAAGATAGTTTTGCTTTTCAGATGTGATTGATCTCACTGGAGATGATAAAGATGATCTTCAGAGAGCAATTGCCTTGAGTTTGGCGGAATCAAACAGGGCATTCAGGGAGACTGGAATAACTGATGAGGAGCAAGCCATTAGCAGGTAAAAACATAATTTGTATAAAGTAGATATAAGTACTTTTTATAATAGAAATAATAATTGGCTTTAATTTCAAGAGGTACAAAGATATACTTTGTTATTCTAAATAAACCCATTAATAAAATTTAGTATTGTTTTTATATTTTCTGTAACCAGAATTTCCATATTCTACCTCTGATTGCATTTGGAGCTTAGATTTTTAGGATTTTGGAGTGGCATTATGAGGCATTTAATTTAGGTGTATATTTAATATTTTTTTTGATTTGTTTTTTCTTCCCTCATATCTTTTGGGTACATTGTCCAATTCTGTTTGTAGTCATTTATAGCAGGGTCAACAGACTTTTTATGTAAAGGGTCAATAGTAAATATTTTAGGCTTTGTTGACCATTTGGTTTCTGTCACACTTACTCAGCTCTAGTATAGTAATGTCAAAACAGACACAGATAGTACATAATTTAATGAGTGTGGTTATGGTCCAGTAAATCTTGTTTTAAAAAACAGGCTGCCAGCTGGATTTAGCCCAGGGGCCTTAGTTCTCTCCATCTTCGGACCTATAATATAATAGTATACTTAAAAGATTTTTTTTTTTTTAAGAAATAGGCAAGATTCCAAGATGTGTGATAGAATGTACCTTTTGATTTAATAATGAAAACTTTTCAGTTTGGAACATTTTATTCATTTATGGATCAAATAAAAATAAATTTGACTTTATCATGAAATAATGTTGATTCAAAAAAAATCCTTAAAATATAATATCATCTAAACAACTCTGTGGAGGTAGTGGTAACTATTTCATTGAAGGAGAAATTGATCTTTTAAGAAGTTAAATGATTTTCCAAAAGTACACAGCTAAAGTAAATCTTAGGACTCCCGTGTTCTTTTCCCTATAACACAAGTTGTTTGGAATATACCAGCTTTCTCAGATAATTTCCCTTGGCATGGTATGATTAGTATATTTCTTTCTAAGTAATCTGAGATTACTGTGTGGTAAAAGATGTCTCAAAATGCTATGTTTAGCAGGCACATAATTTTTTTTAGTAATACTTTTTAATGTCTTAAATGTTACTTGGAAATGTTACTTCGTAAGATGTTATAGAAAGATAGTAGAAAGACTTAAATTAAAATTCATTGTCCTTTACAATTGGGGGTGATACCAATTAATGCCAGTAATTTTAAATAAAAAAATAAAAAATTCATACATTATCTTTGGGCATTGTAATTAGGCTTATTTTGTGAAGGATTTAGAAAAATTATAAAATTATGTTTGTTTCAAAAATGGATTGGAATGAAATAATTGTCTTGAATAATTATAAAACTTGACAACTTTGATGAGAAATATTTTAAATGTGAAATACATGAGTTGGGTATCATATCTAAAGGAAATGATCTATTATGTATAAAAGATTATAAAATAGAACACATATTATATTATATATATTTGTACATAAATATATACCATAATATATACCAAATCTTGTTTTTAAAAGTATATGTATATTTTTGTTTAAATGAATTTATATTAGTATACAAATAGAATAAAGTCTGGAAGCTTATATGCAAATAGTGTCAGTAGTATTGTGTCATGTGTTTTCAAATTAAAATAGCATGTATTAATTAATAAGTAAAAATAACTTTAAAGTTGAAGGATTAAAGTCATTCCTAATCTGTTATAAAGTTTCATGTGTATGTTATATGTTCTTCTAGATAATCATTTTTGTCCAGATGGAAACAAATATCTCTTAAGATAGGGTTCTTTTTTATTCTTGGTCTTCTAAGCTTTAATATACTCTTAAAATAGTGAATACTTCATAAATATTTTTATTGTACATAGCATTACAGAGATTTGATGTAGTGTAATATGCCATAAAATGTTACATAAAACATTATGTTCTGTAAAAGTAAGTCATATTAATTTACTGTTGCAAAATATGTTTTTTGTGGGTATTTGTAGATTTTATAATTTACAGTTAACAAAAGTGTTAAATGTAAAATGTGCAGTTAATAAGCACACATGTAAATCATTGTGTCAGAAAAAAGGAAATGTAAGAATTCTAGCTATAAACATTTGGCAAAGAGGTATTTGTTCCTGTTGGTTTATTAATAGGCTTAGGATTCTAAATTCAAAAGGGGAAATGATGTATTTTTAAGAAAAAGTTTATATGTCATGCTTAAAAGTAAATTTAACTATTCATTACTAAAGTTTGCATAACAAAATTTTGCCAAATTCCTAGTATCATATGATAATGGTTATATTTTAGCAGATATACTTTAATATGAATTCATACATTTGGAATACTACATTATGATTAAATGAGCTACAGCCTATCTTTTTATATCTTAAAATCCTTTGTTTAAGTACTCATAAATTCCATGGTGAAATTTCGTAAGAAATTGAACATTTTTAAACTGTGCTTCTTAATATAATTACTCCTTAATTAATATCATTAATATTAACCAATATTAATTAATTAATATTAATTAACATTAATATTAATTAATATTAATATGGATGTATTAATTATAATTATCTCTTGGTTACTAATGCTTAGATAGGGAACAAGTGGAATATGGATAGTTGAAATTTGCTAATAAACGGCATTGTAATTGATTTGTGTCTGTGATGTGTTTGTTGTGAAAATGACTGGACTCATGAGATGACTTTGAATTAGTTGGGTAGAAGATTGGGAGCAACCTGAGGGGTTCCCAACCAGGATGTCCTAGACTTGTCATTAGGGGAAAGAAAATAGCATCATGTCGAGGAATGGTTAGGGTGGGATTCTGAATTTTTAAAGTAGGTTTCTGTAACTCCCACCCTTTTCATCCTGATCATTATTGAGGAAGCTGTTGTGAGAGGAAACGGCTGTAAGAAGATGTGTTGAACAGGAGTAGTGAGGGAGGCAGTTACAAATCTTCTTAGTTGTTTTGTGAAAATAATTCTAGGGCTCAACAATATCACATGCCTATGCATCGTTGAAGATCCCTAGAATGCTTATTATTCCATTTTTTGAGTAGCTCTTATTATAAAAAGGTACACCACTGTCAGATTACAAGTGGTCTGAAGAACTGAAAATATAAAACCAGATTCATTTCAAGGGCTGGCTGTGGCCAGAGTTGACTGATAAGATTGGAATAGCAATGCTGTAACTTGAAAAAGTGTCAATAATGAGGCACCACTGATAGTCCAAGAAGGGTTGGGGTGAGTAAGGGGAGAGGTGGGTTGTCAGAGGTTCTTCGTAGTCAGTCTTCCAGAATTGGGCCGGAGTCACACCCCATTCAGTGTATCCTTCCTCAAATGAAACAAGTCAACTTCTGGCAGGAGTCATGTGTCTGACAGGCAGTGGTAGCCTCTGTTGGAAACATAGAATTTCTTAATTTTCCCTCAGCATATGATTATGGGTATGTTGCCTTGTTGGGTATGATTATAGATTGCAGCAGTGATGGTTGTCTCGGTAGTGCGTACTTGCTGAGCCATCCCATTGGAGATCAGGCTCTACTATATATCTATCACAATGGCTAAAATGACAAAATAGAAAATACCAAGTGTTTGTGAGCATGCAGAATAACTGGAATGGTCACATTTTGTTGGTAAGAATGTATAATGGAATTACCACTTTGGGAAACTGGGAATTTCTAATGAATTTCAACATAAACTGTGCTAGTAGTTAGTGTTTCCACCCCTTGGTATCGACCCTTGAGAAAAGCGTACATAGTAGCTTTATTGATAATAACTAAAAACTATGAACAATTAAAACAAAAGAGTAACTGCTGTGTGATTCCATTTATGTGATGTTTAAAAACATGCAAAACGAATTTATGGCAATAAAAGAATGTTAATTTTCTGGCAGGTGGAGAGGACACTGTTGGCTGAGAAAAGGGTATGAGAGAATTTTCTAGAATAATGGAAATTTTCTGCATCTTGATCTGAGTGGTGATCACATGGGTTTATACATATGTAAAAAGTTTCACCGAGCTGTACATTTGAGATTTATGTATCTTATCATACGCAGATTATTCCCCCAAAATACTCTTTCCCAAAAAAGCATGTTTTGAGTGGTTTGATAATCAATATGCAAAAAGTATATTTCTATGTATAAAAAAGCGTGATAGAAATATTAAAAAGCTACCATTTATAACATAAAACTGTGACAGACTAAGAATAAATTTAATGAACGGGCAAGAACTTCCGAGGAAAAAATTAGAGGATATCATTGAGACACATTAATGAGTATGTAAATAATTGGAAATGTATTATATTTTACAGATTGGAGCACTGAACTTTGTAATTTTGGGGGGGAGGGGGGTAGAGGGGGGAGGAGCAGAAGGGGAGGAAGAGACTCTTTTTTTTTTTTTTTTTTTAAAGATTTTATTTATTTATTTAACCGACAGAGATCACAAGTAGGCAGAGAGGCAGGCAGAGAAGGGGGGGGGGAAGCAGGCTCCCTACTGAGTAGAGAGCCCAATGTGGGACTCGATCCCAGGACCCTGAGATCATGACCTGAGCCGAAGGCAGAGGCTTTAACCCACTGAGCCACGCAGGCGCCCCGGGAGGAAGAGACTCTGAAGCAGGCTCTACACCCAGTGCAGAGCCCCAATGGGGATTAATCTCATGACCCTGAGATTGACCTGAGCCCAGATCAAGAGTCAGACTCTTAACTGACTGAGCCACCTAGGCACCCTAGAGGGCTGAGCATTGTAAAAATGGTCAGTTCTCCTTAAACTGACTCATGGGTTTAGTGTGATTCTAATAATACTATATTTTCTTAAAAAAGGAAATCAACAAAATGTTTCCTTCCCACCCTCCCTTTTTGTCTTCCTTCCCTTCCTCCTTTCTTTTTTGTTGGTCTATACAGCTTAAATGATATGTATGTTTTTCATTGTATATGATGTTTCCCTAAACATACTTAGGTATGATTTAAAGTGGGATGTTTTCAACATTACTGCTATAATGCAATTTATGTAATTTAAATTTAAGCAACAATACAAGCATAATAAAACTAGCATAAAAACCCAAAAAACAACATCAGTACAATAAAAATTTAATGGGAAGGTGAGCATCTGTCATAAGTAAGTGTTTTAAATATTCCATATAGTGTGTGGGATCAAAAGAGCAAAACGTTTTGTCATCCTTTTATTTTGCTGCATGGTCATAACCAGTGTTGGAAAGATAAGAAAAGCAGGTGATGAGTAGTGGGAATTAATTTTTGATTTGTGGCTTTTGGGGTTGCCTCTCTTGGCATGCTATATTTTGTTATAAGCTATTTTTGAGCTCTGAGATTTGCAGTGTTAGTTTTTTTCTCTACTGACAGACTTAATACCTGGATTTGTAGCTATTGCATACTTTATATTTCATAGCTTAGGTAGTATTAGTGGCTTTACTTTGGTGAGACCAGGGAAAGAATCTTTATGTAGCACTTGGCTTTATAGAAAGTTTATATTCATTTTGGCAGTACTGGACTACAAAATGGGAATGGGGGCTTGGGAATAGAATAGTATTTGTGCTAGAAGTTGGGCTTTTGCTAAGAAAAAAAAAAAGAAAAAGCAAAAAGGCAGCAACATCTAATACCTTAATCATCCATTTACTTTAGACTTTGTTTAGCCTCTAGTATTTATCATGGACACTTTAGAAATGAAACAGCTCTGTGTTTTGACCTCCAGATGGTGAGTAATAAATAATTTTGGTGCAATGTGATAAATGTATTTATAGGATTTTAGGAGCCAGGAAGCGGTGTTGGGAAACTTACTGAAGCATGTTGTAAGTCTCTGGTGATACAAAACTCTGTTATAAGCTCTAAATCAAGAAGATCACAAAGTCATGGCATTCATTCATCCACATCTTTTAGTATGATAGTTCTGCCATATGGTATGGTTAAGGAATATTAAAATAAACCTATCTCTTTAACCACATCTTTTTGTTATAATGAATGATGAGATCTACCATTTGACTGAATTGAAGATATCTTTCATATATGACCATTGTTGCTAATTTTTCTGTCCTGTTTGTGGTATTGCTACTTTTTCCAGAACTTATGGCTTGTTTCAGTTCATTCATCTCTAATTACCAAGTTGGAAATAGGTTTCCTTTATTTATACTTCTAAATATACACATACATTACAAAAAGAGCAAAATTGTTGTGAAAACACTCATTATAAAAGTCAATAAAAAATTAAGTATACCTTCCTATATACAGCAGTCTTTTGTGTTACATTAGCCTTTTGTGTAATATGTATTAACTTTTTTCTTTTGAGCATAAACTAGTTGCCTTGTACCAAATCAGTTTGTTTCTGTTTATTCTTATTATATTATGCTGATAAGTATGGCTTGACCGTAAGAAGTCTTTCAGGTTGGCTTTTTTACTTTTTATCTTCCCCTTAATGTTCTTGGAAACTTGGTGTCAGTGGGATGTTCTAGATAAATTCTAATTTTCTTCTGTCCCAGTTTATCTAACTAAGTATCTTCCAAGAAGTTGTGGTACCTTTTAGTGGTAAATAGTTTATAAGAAAAAGTCTCCGAGGGGCTGTGCTTGTATGTGAGACCTGAATTTTGGGCAGAGTACTAGCGCTAACGTTGGATCAGTTGTAATAGTTTACAGAGGTGTAAACTGTTCATTTTTAAATGTGTGACTGTACTTCGATCTTTGCATTATAACATTTTGTTGTTAACTGGCTATTTGTTGGGATGTAGTTTCATTGATTCCCAAAGAAAGGCTGTATCCTGTATTCACTAAGTTATTTTAAATAATTTTAAGTTTGAATCCTGCTGCCTTGTATCTAATATCATGTTGAAAATAATGCTGTTAGAGATAAGAGTATAATTTGCTTTGTCCCCATAATTAAGGGATATAGATATAGCTATATTAATTTGATATTAATCTGATAGGGCAAAACCTTTAAAATAAAGATAGTATAGCATGAATGAGATTTTCTTAAGCCAAAATGTTGGAAAAACTCATTGTTGCTGAGGTTTTTAAAATTAATATAAGATTAAGACACCTGAGTATTACTTATGCTTATTTAGAGTAGTTAATAACATATGTCTGGAGCAGGCAAAATGCTTTGCTAGTTCAGATGTGGGAATCAGGATTTTACAGCATGTTGCGGCATGTGTAAGAGCAAAAACAGCATGTAAATGGTGTTTTTTACTTAAGCAAAGTAGCATTATTCTTGCCATGTTTAGATGCATTTAAGGTATTCTGTAGGTAAGCTTATTTTGGAGAGGTAAACCTTTTATTATTCTGATATGTATGTAGGTCAACTTTTGGGTGAAAAAGTAAACACATATTCTCTTTAGTTAGCTGTCGTAGAGTGATAGATCTCTATAACTGAGAGGAATCCTAGAATTTACCGTAGCTATTTTTTTTAATAGAAAAGGCATTTAATGGTCAGGAGTAAAAGTGCAGTTTGTTTAGTTTTTTTTTTTTTTTAAAGATTTTTATTTATTCATTTGATAGAGAGAGATCACAAGTAGGCAGAGAGGCAGGCAGAGAGGGGGAGAAGCAGGCTTCCTGCTGAGCAGAGAGCCTGATGCGGGGCTAGATCCCAGGACCTTAAAATCATGACCTGAGCCGAAGGCAGAGGCTTTAACCCACTGAGCCACCCAGGCACCCCCACTTTGTTTAGTTTTTAATGTTTTCCTGATGATTCAAAGTAATTGTTATAGAAGACTAGTCATTATGTTATTTTGTAAATATTTACTATAGTGATTTCTTAGAAAATTTACCTTGGTGCTGTATTCCTGTACTAAACCTTGAATTTGTTGAAACATAACATATTTTCTGTTTTATAGCACTGTCTTTGTGCATTTGAGATTTTCTTTTTTCTTAGGAAAAAAGACTGCATTCCGCTTGGTGTGTTTGCCACTGTTATATTCTTAAAGAAAACTAATGTCTACTTGAATAAAGTTAGTGTTTGATAGCGCTTTCCCAAATTCATTGTCCAGAGCTTAACTAATTAAAATCCTGTTTGTGGTGTGTTATTTCCTACTGTGTGGCATGAAATTAATACTGTATTTTTCTTTTTTTTCATCATTTTCTTCCCATTGCTTAAAGAGTTCTTGAAGCCAGCATAGCAGAAAATAAAGCATGTTTAAAGAGAACACCTACAGAAGTTTGGAGGGATTCTCGAAACCCTTATGATAGAAAAAGGCAAGACAAAGCTCCTGTTGGACTAAAGAATGTTGGCAATACTTGCTGGTTTAGTGCTGTTATTCAGGTAAGGATCTTTATGTAGATCTTACTTGGGGGTTAGCAATGGAAAGTGGGTTGGGTTGTGTTTCTTTCAAATTATGTACTTTAAACATAAATGCAGGCAAGGTTTGAATATGCCTTTCTGTCTAAGGAACTAATTTGTGGATTGTAGGACTCCTCACTTCTCCCTTGTCCTTACCCCAGTATGGAGTTTTGACAGGAGAGCGCTGCCTATGCCTTTCACTTATTTGGAATTAATCTCTTCTCCCTCCCTGCTAGTAGGAATTGTTGTCAGAGTGAAAAGAGTGAAAAATGGTTTTGTATGTAATTCTCTGCAGATTTTGAGAAGGAGATAACTAAGATATGAAATCAGATCCGATTTTATTGTTGTTGTTGTTAATCAAATCAGGTTTTTTGTATATAATGGAAAATGTTATTAATAGAATTACAGTCATTTAAATACTCTTCTTAATATAAGGGGGCATTTTGTTTGAGGAAGGTATAGACTGACATAAATCTCAATGCATATGTGAGGATGATGTAAGAATAAATACTGATAATTAAAAGTAACACTTTTTTTTAACTTGGAAGGCCCTTATCAAATGTTTCTTGAGATCCTTATTCTAAAATGAAACATTTTTGTATGCATAGTTACGTACCTTCTTAACATGCACTAGGTTTCTTGTTTTTTTAGTTCTTTTATGAGATAGGAGTATTGTCATGAATTCTTCACCATTTTCAGTTAGACATTGATAATGTTGTCTATCAGATTATAAAATATTGAATTAAATGATCTCTTTAAAACAATCTATGAACAATAACATACTCTTTATTAACCGTTAATTTTAAGTGGTGTTTGCTGATCCTAGCTTTTGTTCTACTTTTCCAAGTTTTGGTGTTTCTTTGGTGGGGAGGAGAATGAACTGGAAAAAATTGCTTGTTCTATTTGAAATTGAAGTAATTTTACTGATTTCTAAATTTTACCTTAATGTAGTGGCTGCTTAACTGTTAGTGTTCTAACGTAGGCTAGTATAGGGTTCTTGGGATTATTGTTACTAAATATATTTTTAAATTTTTTTTTTGAGAAATCTGGAAACCTAGAAGTGACCTCTAGCCTTGAAAAGTTTGGGTTATAATAAAGTACTAGATCATTGGCTTTGGTGTGTGGATATACGTTATACTTCAAGTTTTAGAAAATTGTGGGTGGGAAGAAAAATTTGTCAAAAGATCACTTCAGGTTTTTTTTTTTTTCTTAATGTAATTTTATTGTATGTTATTTAAGTAGCATTTCATTTTCATCTCTAGCAATTAAAATTTTTTATTTTTCTCATTTTGTGACATTAATTTTTAATTCCACAGATACCATCTGAAATATAAAAGTTTATCATCATAAATGGAATTTTTCACCTATGAAAGAAAAGTTGGGCAGGAAATCTCTGTTAGTGTTGGAAGTTTCTTATTGTATTTTCCAAGTGAATTGGAACTTGTTCAAACTATGATGTAAATGTACTGTAAAGTTTCAATTACAAAATTTTCTCAGGCATGGAATTTACTTAGTTGGCAGGACTAATGTGAAACAATTGGGACTTCTATGTGGCTAATAAACCTCTAATAGCAAAATAGGTAGTAGGGACAGGCTGCAGAGGGTATGGCTTTATACTTGTTTTATTTAGGTACTGAGACTAATATTTTGGGAGAAAAGGGACACTATCACAAGGGGAATATAAACAAAGAGAAGATGGGACAGAGGTTGGCTTAAATAATTTTTGGATGCTAGCAATATTAGCCTGACTATCCTAGATTGGGCATTAACCCCTTATCTAGTCAGGAGTATTTTTATCCAGGAATTTACACCTAGAAAGGAATATTGGGAGTTGCTTTTTCTCCACTAGGATGTCAGTGAATGAAGTAGCTACTTAGAAGTATGCTCCTCTCTTGCTAGTTTGGAGTATAATTCATAGATTCTCATGATGACCTTTGGTACCCTTCTCATTTGGATGCCTCTGAGATGCTCAGAAGTAAGGTGTTCATCCTTCTCCGTTTGCCTTGTACAGCTCCAGTTTACTTCTATTATAGACCTACTGTGCCTCTATTATTAAGTCTTCAAGCTCTCTTTCGTACTCAGGAGGGTTGTGAGTTGCAAGATAAAGGATATGGGTCCCCTTACTCAGAAGTCATGTAACTCCAGGTTCACTAAAATACGAGCATCCTGAAGGCCAAGAACACATCTTCTAGGTTCTTGTTTTATGCCAATATATAATATAGTGTTGGACTATAGATGCTTTTATCACCCTAATGATGAACGGAATTGAGAAGATGCTGCAGGTTTTCAAAAGATGTTAAGATACCATTAAACATATTTATTCACATTATTTGCTCTTAAATCTTAAATTTTCAACAAAGAATTTAAGTACCTAGTTAAGTACCTACTTCAAAGAGAAAATCAAAAATTCCACAGCAGTAAAAGGCTTATAATAAAAAATAGTAGTAATCTGCCCCAAACCTCCCTGCTTCATAGTCCTGCTTCTTAATAGCAACTACAACTAGTTGTAGCTGTTTTTCCTTTTATCTTCATTTTCCTAAACGACATGCCTTCCTAATGAGATAAATGTGGATTTAGCTTTGTCATTTCACATATCCAGAATTGCCTTTCCTTTCATTCCCAACATAGTTATATCATAAGTTTAAGATAGTAGGTAGTCAGTGTTTACATTTTCTATGACTTTGTAAACATTACAGTGATTTACTGGGAGTACCCCTTTGTAATTCTTTGTTTTCCTGGTACCTTTTTTTTTCTTTATATTTTCTATATACTTATTCTTAAAGTTTTCTAAATATATCTCTGTTATGGTCTTATTGATATGTTGTATATGTGTAAACATATTAGCTGTATTTTTTTCTTTCTTTCTTCTTACCGTGGAGGTTTTCTCTGTCTCAAGTCCAAGCTGGATTCCTGTTCTTTGTGTTTTAAGCACCGATTGCTGGCTTGCCAAAGCAGGCCTGAGAGAAAGGAGATTGTGGGAAGGTTGATTGAGGATCACTTTGCAGAGTTTTTACTTAATACTTCTATTTGTAGCCCTGAATCTTTATTCTCTCTCACAAACACTATGACTGATTTTTCTGACCCCAAGTCAGTTCAGTTCAATTATATCCAAAGTCTAAATATCCTGTATCCCACAGAAGGAGGTGGTGTTTGTCTGACCTTTCTTTATTGGGAAGAACAGGGGGATTTAACTGCTCTGTATACAGACTTTTATCTTTTAATCATGCCATCTGTTTTCAGTTCCTGCCTTACCTTGAACTATTGTGATACCATTCCTCTTTTTTTTTTAAGCCACTAAGGAGAATTGATCTTGCTTCTCCACAGTATCTTCGTTATAGACAGTTTATATCCTTTTGCCCTCTTGTTATCACTCTTTGTTTCCCACAAGTTATTTGAAATCTCATCTCTTGTAGCTTTCTGTTATTAGCAAGAGTTTAGCCAAATTCCTTTCTACCAAGTGCTCTTCAAAATTTTTATAAATACCCTTTGACTTTGAACTGAGTGAAAGGGTACTTGTTTTCAGGGTGCATCAGTCACAAACACAATTTAGGCAGTAGTAACAATTACCCTTTCCCATCTTTCTTTAAGAAATATGTTGAACAATACGATTATGACTGTGATTGAGGATATAGAGTGTTAGTGACTTAAAAACATTAATTTCCATATGATTTATTTTGATGGTTACAAGTTCTACTTTGAGTAATAGCTTATTAAGTTGTTATATCTGGTCGTATTTTGCTGGAACCTAAGCCAATCAAACCAAAACAACAGCAACAAATCAACTTTTGAAAACTATGTCACATGACACTAAAGCAGTTTGGGATTTTAAAGCTAAGGTCTGAGAGAATAGGATTTTTAGAATAAACTTCATATGTTGGGTTGATTTTATCCTTGAATCAATTCTAGAAGTGGCTGCTGAGTGGCTGCAAAGGTAAGCAAAGTTTTGTATGGACTTGGAGTAGTAATTAACACTTTCATTCAATTCTAGAGGGTTAGAACCTTGGATTAATGAGAACTGAAAATAGGCCAGGCTTCATAGTTTTTGTATCCCAGCATCATCTCAGAATTGTTGGGATTAAGTTGATCTGGGATTGCAAATGGCCCCAGTTTTGCTGCCTGCCAGAAAGAAATGCAAATTCTATTAGAAGTTAACATTACCTAGAACCTAGAATTTTCTCCAATTTTCACATAAAAATAAATGCTTATTACTCAAATCAGTTACAGTTGGTCATACCAGGAAATAAGGTGTATCCAGGCATATCCAGAGATTTAGATAAAATAACCAGTAATATGGAACCTGAAATTTAGATTGTTGTAACAACTATTAATATGTTCAAGGAATTAAAAGCAAGATTGAGAATTTCGGTAGAAAAGTAAACTATTAAGAAAAAGCAAAATAGAAATTTTAGGACTGAAAAATAAAGGTGAGAAATCAATGGGTTACTTTAGCAGTATATTTGACACAATTGAAAAGAGAATTAGTCAACTGGACAATTGGTCTGATGAACATTTTCAGACTAAAGGCATGAAATACAGTTAAGAGTATGTAAGAGATATTTTGACTTGGTGAATAGTTCTAACATAGCATATTTATGGTTCTAGAGGGAGAGAAAAAAGGGAACAGGGCAAAAAAGAAAAGGGGGGAGGGTGACTGAAGAGATGCCTGAGAATATTCCAAATCTGATAAATGAGATCAAGCCACAGATTCTGGAAGCAGTAGGAATCAAGTAGCATAAATATAAGGAATACTATGCTAAGGCACATCATAATAAAATGGAGAAAACTATAGACAAAGAGAAAAATCCTAAAAGTAGTAAGGTGGAAGAGATGTACAGGCGTATCTTGGAGATAACTTGGTTTTTTCCCATACCATCACAATAAATTGAATATTTTTTTAAAAAAAGATTTTATTTATTTATTTATTTGACAGAAATCACAAGTAGGCAGAGAGGCAGGCAGAGAGAGAGAGAGAGGAAGGCAAGCAGGCTCCCTGCTGAGCAGAGAGCCTGATGTGGGGCTCGATCCCAGGACCCTGGGATCATGACCTGAGCCGAAGGCAGAGGCTTTAACCCACTGAGCCACCCAGGCACTCCTAAATTGAATATCTTAATAAAATGCGGCAAATGCATTTTTTTGTTTCTCAGTGCATATAAAAGTTATGTTTACACTATTGGGTGTATAGTAGCATTACATTAAAAAAACTAATATACACACATTAATTAAAAAATAATTTATTGAATCTTGTTTCAATATTGATGGCTTCTAACTGACTAGGGTGGTGTGTGCTAAAGGTTAGGGTAGCTGTTGCAATTTCTTAAAATAAGACGGTAGTGAAGTTTGCCACATCAGTTGAATCTTCCTTTCACTTGAGCACTTAGGGGCCATTGTAGGGTTATTAACTAGCCTAATTTCAACATTACTGTGTCCCAAGAAATAGCGAGGCCTGGGGAGGAGAGAGATAAAGGAATGGACAGTTGGTGGAACAATCAGAGCACTTACAACATTACTGATTAAGTTTGCCGTCTTCTTGGGCATGATTTGTGGAGCCCCACAACAATTACATTAGTAACATCAAAAATCACTGATCATTGATCACCATAACAAACATAATAGTGAAAAAGCTTAAAATCTTGTAAGAATTACCAAAATGTGACACAGAGACACAAAATGAATAAGTGCTATTGGAAAAATGGTGCTGGTTGAACTTTCTTGATATAGGGTTGCCATAAAACTTCAATTTATAGAATATACCTTATCTGCAAGACATGTCAAAGTGAAGCACAGTAAAACAAGGTATGCCCGTATTACCTCTATAAAGAAACAGAACTCCACTAACAGCTAGCTGACTTGTCAATCAATAGAAATTCTGTCATTAAAGTGCTAGAAAAAATAACTGGCTATCGAGAATTCTCCAACCAGCAAAGATCGTACAAAAATGAAGAAAAACAATTTTCACTGTAACGGAAGCTAAATACTTCATCACCAGCAGACCCACACCAGAAGAAATTCTAATTATTCAGGAAGGTATTTAGGAAGAAGGAAAATGTTCCCCAATGGGAGTTTAGAGCAAAGAAGTGGGATTGGGATTATCCTATTTTGTCATTATTCTCTTTCCTATTTAAATTTCTCCTAAAAGCAGTAAGTTAATGAATTATACGAGAAGATCAACAACTTATGTTAAAATGGGCTTCTATTAAGATGATTTTGCCCACCTTACTCTAGTACAAGTGTCAGAGCACTTTTGAGCTAGGCTAGGCTAAGCTATGATGTTTGGTAGGTTAGGTGTATAAAATGCATTTTCGGGACGCCTGGGTGGCTCAGTTGGTTAAGCAGCTGCCTTCGGCTCAGGTCATGATCCCAGCGTCCTGGGATCGAGTCCCACATGGGGCTTCTTGCTTGGCAGGGAACCTGCTTCTCCCTCTGCCTCTGCCTGCCACTCTGTCTGCCTGTGCTCTCTCTCTCTAACAAATAAACAAATAAAATCTTTAAAAAAAAATGCATTTTCAACTTAATGATGTTTTAAATTTGGGGTGGGTTTATCTAGATGTAACCCCATCGTAAATCAAGATCTGAATTGCTAATCTTGTTCGTGAAAGTTGCCATTGATTCTTTGATGTACTTCAGAGTTTTCTGTGGTATCTTATATCCTTGTTGAGAGGCTTCTTAGGGACTTTTTAAATTCCACCATTACTCCAAACACAGCTATGTTTGAAAGCACATGCTTTGCGGCACCTTTTTCATTTTGACTGCATACTCTTCACTTTCCATACTATTCTTATTTTGTCAGAGTTTCAATATGTTTTATTTTCTGTGGCCTGTCTTCCTTGTGTCTGCATGTAGTGGATGCTTCATAAAGTTTTATTAAGTGAATAAATGGATTATCTCATGTATTCATATTGTTTAATTAATAGTTATGGTTATAAGATAACCAAAATATTTTTCTGTAGTTTCTGTTACCAGCTTTATGATTTTCCTTTCATATTTAGGTCTTTAAAGCATGTCCATACCTATATAGATCTGTATCTGATTCTGTTTCTTTTTATATAGTGGGCCAGTTTTCCCAACACCCAGCTCCTAAACAAAATCTTGTTTTATCATTGATTTGTGGCATTACCTTTATCTTCTGTCATATTGGTCACACAGCTTTGCTAAGGCCTTGTACATTATTGTTTCCTGTACAGTGATTTTCAAGGTTTTATAAATTGTGACTCCCAGAAAGGAATACGTATTACCTTGTAAAGCACTTGACATATATATATATATGTGTAAAATATGTACAGTGAAAATTTTGCAAGCAGTATTCTGTGGTGCATTTACTATGCATGACATGTTTTAATATTTTCAATTGTATTTTATTTCATTTTTTTAAACAGATATTCACCATGATGACAATGTGTTACAAGCTATAGATTAAAAAACAGTTCTAGAAAGCCTTTCCATGGGCATCTTTCATATGCTCTCATACTCTGTGAGATCAATATTATTGTATGTTGGAGTCAAATTTCTATTGTTATAATATGTGTGTCCTTTCTAGGCTGTTGTGTCTCCACAGCATAGAGATAATATGTAATTTCTTTACATCTCTGTCACTTAGCAACTAGCCCATAAATTTATTTGTACTATATTTTTATAGAATTGATACCTCAAGATAACTTAATAAACATGACATGTCTAAAAAGTTCTAGACTTCACATTTATCTACCTTTTTTTTTTTTTTTGAGGAAACTGGTTATTAAGCACCTAAAGAAAGACAGCCTTTAATAATATGATATACAGTAGATATTTTGAATTGTCCACATAAAATTATCTGCTTTCCAGTACAGTAAGTATTGTTAATGATCAGGAATAGTGTGTTAATATATAAGAAATTTGACATTTTGTGGGAGCTAATAGGTCTTGTGCTAGTGGCAACAATAGTCAGAAATAAATCTCAGAGACCAGTCATATTTTTATGGTTCTGTTAATAGAATTTTCTCTTAGGTTTTCTTAAATTGTTGTTCTTTTTCAGTCATTATTCAATCTTTTGGAATTTAGAAGATTAGTTCTGAATTACAAGCCTCCGTCAAATGCTCAAGATTTACCCCGAAACCAAAAGGTAAAATTATGAAAGATTTTTAAGCAGAATATATGTGTATTCTCTCTCACACACACACACACACACACATACACACATGTCATCCTGTTCTTTTATTTGTGCTTGATTTGGGGGCACTTTGTCTCCTTAAATCTGGAACTGTTAAATTTGGATATCAACCCATTAATCTCAGTTACTATAGTAACTTTCTTTTCTTCATCAGTGTATTATAAACATGAATTTTTCTTCACATATGTGTCAGTAATATGTCAATTTTTTGTGTCACTTTGGTAATTGCTTTTTTTTTTTTTTTGGACTGTCAAATTTCAGTAAACTTTATAGGTTTCAATTTATAAATCAAGGTTTTCTTCAGTTGCTTCCTGAAAAATTTTACGGGAATAAAACTTTTTTTCAACTATTTGTGTAGATGAGCCTTTTAAAAGATTAGGATTTTTAAGATTAGGTTTAAAGATTTTATTTATTTATTTGACAGAGATCACAAGTAGGCAGAGAGGCAGGCGGAGAGAGAGGAGCAAGCAGGCTCCCCGCTGAGCAGAGAGCCCAATGTGGGGCTCGGTCCCAGGACCCTGAGATCTTGACCTGAGCCGAAGGCAGAGGCTTTAACCCTCTGAGCCACCCAGGCGCCTCTAAAAGATTAGTTTTGTGCTGGCTGTCTTTGCGGTGCAAATCTATAACTTCTATTTTGTAAGTTAATGCTGTTGGGCAATATAATGTGACAGAGTACACAGATAATCTGAGCTAGATTGCCTGGGTGTTCTGGCTGTGGACCTAGGGTTTGACTTGTCTGTTTAGTTTTCTTATCTGAAAGCTGTAAATAATAGTAGTTTTTATTTTATAGAGTTGTGAGGATTAAATGACATAAAACATACAAAGGGCTTAGAAGTGACTACTACGTAGTAAGTACCTCAGGTGATATTACTTACTGTATTCATATTAGCTTTTCAAAGATAGGACTGATGCAAAAATTTATACTTAGTGAAAAAAGCTAATTATGGGGATTATGTATTTAAGTGTTTAGAGCTTTAGGTACCTTGTCATAAAGAAATTGTAGCCCTAAAGGGGACTGGTTTCATAAAGATGTTAGAGTTTTAGGTTTCAGTAAAGTGTTGAACTTTGTGTGACTTGCTGTATTAATGATACATAATTAAATCATGTTTTTCTTTTAATGTATAATTTGAAAACCACTTGTTCTACAAACTTGGAACGTTTATAATGCAAGCTAGTGGGAATGTAATAATTTATGGCTTGCTTTTGCTATAATTCTGAGCTATAAAGCATCAGGCTGGTAAACAAGCCATTTTCAAAAAGGGAGTCAACATCACTTGACAACCCCTTGACACAGAGAAATTAAGCAAAGCCCCTTCACTCATTACATTTTTCCATGAAACGTTATGGACTATTGCTTCTCTTTATTGCAGCTTGTTAATAATCACTGTTCTCTCTTCTGATATCTCAGTTGAAGTAGATTTATAATTTACATGACATTATTTGGAAATACTGCTTCTAATTATATATTCATATGTATCTTGACTTTTTCTTTTTTGTTTCTGGATTTTAGTGCTTTACAGAGTTAATTTATTTTATTTTTTAAAATGTTGAGTAAGACCAGAGCTAGTTTTAAGATTATTTAGCTGCTTACTAGGAAAATATATAAATCCAATCTTCAGCACCTTTCTAGAGAAATTTGTTTTCTTGCAGTGGAAGGGGCAGCATGTCCTAGGGGTCCCTTCAGGTTAAGGAATCAAAAGGATCTCTACTTCCATTCTGAAAAGGATACTTATTTAGATGAATTCTGTGCAATTTTATAGAAGATGGCTCCATAGATGAGGTTATTCTTTAATCTGGCATGATGGCATCAAAACATACTCTAACTTGACATTTCTAAAGCAAACAGTTGTGACTTAGAGGTAGTTATCAGCCACTGATTGGTGCTACATTCAACTGAGGTGATAAAAGACACAGGTTTTTAAAAAGATATTAATGTGACTTCTTGCTACTTATCATCTAATAATAAATTTATATGCAACTAATGTAATGTTTACTGCTACACTGAGTTTGAAACGTAATGTGCTAAGATACAGAATACCCTTGGGGATCACTTTGGTCAGATCACAGAGATGTCATTTGCATTCATTGCCAATTAGGATTTTTTTTTTAAGATATTTTTTATCAGCAGGTGAATCAGTCATGAGTATTACATACTGAGTGAGAGAAAGAGATGTAGTTTTTGAAGTCAGTTGGTATTTTAGGTAGACTTGGTTATTCTCGAGGTTGAAACTAATTTTACACATAAATACTTATTGCACTGTTTATAATTTTAGTGTCTAGGAGAACTGTGAGGTTACTAGAAGTTTAAAGATGGATTATCACTGTAAACACCTCATCCCTCCTCAAACTCCCACACATAGTGTCTTTTCTCTTAAAAAGTCACAAACTGATGACAAAATATGTTAAATGTTGGGTAAACAAAGATGCATAAGTTCTTAATAGAGGTAATCTCCATATAAATAGCTAAAACCTTATTATTCATAAGGCTATATTAATTAAAGTCTTGATTTAAGGGCAGATATTTTCAAATAAACAGTATTTCCACACTTTCCACTACTCAAGAGATGAGAAGCATATGAACAGGGAATGTGTTTAGTTGAATACCAGTGAGCAAATACTTGAAGGAGTTTTGAATTTTACAAATAACAAAGGCATTTTGGAATTTTTTTTTAAGCTATGAATAAAGTAACAAGATTGGATTTATAAGTTTCAGTAAATCTTAAAGGATTCAAAGCATACAAAGTATGTTTTCTGACCACAGTGTAAGTAAGATGGAATTTGACAACAGAAAGATATTTAGAAAATCCCCCTGATAGTAGGGAAATTAAGTAGTACACCTTTAAATAACCCAGTAGGCAAAGAACAAATCAGAAGGGAAATTGTAGAATATTTTAAACAATAAAAATTAAAATATGATATACCAAAATTTAGAGGGATGCAGCTAAGGCAGTGATTAGTGGAAAATACACAAACTAAATACATTAGATAATAAGAATGGTTTCAAATTTATGACATTTTTGCACATCAGGAAATTAGGAAAAAAAGCACACTAATACTTGAAAGTAGGAGAAAGAAAATAAAAAGAGCTGGGTCATTGAAATAGAAATGAGAAAGTAGAGAAAATTAATGGAACCAAAAGCTGCTTCTAAAGGTCAGTAAAATTAATGAATTTCTAGGTAGACTGAGCAAGAAAAAAGAGGGAAGAAACGAATTAGCAATATAAAAAAATGAAAGAGTAGGACCTTACTACGTATTCTCTAGAAAATTAAAGAGAATAGTGGAATATTACAAACATAATATCCTTATATTACATTAAAAAAACTGAATTTTTAGTTAAGAACCTACTCAGCAAAAAATTCAACAGTGAAGTAGTTTACTGGTGAATTATACCAAACATCTAAGGAAGAAACACTACCAATTCTCTATATGTTTTTCAAAAAACTTGAAGAAAAGATAAAACTTCCCAGTACTTTCTGGGAGCCCAACATTACCCTAAAACCAAAGTAGAAGATGTTTCAAGGAAAGAAAACTAAGACCGATATTTCTCATGAATACAACTTTTTGTAACAGATTTTTAGCAGATTGAATCCTGAAATACCAATAAAGGATGCTACTTTATTGGCAACTGGGGTTTACAGGATCGATTTACTTTTCAAAAATTAGTGTCAGTTCACCGTGTTAACAGAGTAGAGAAGAAAAACCAGATGATCATCTAAGTAGGTAAAGAACAAGAATTTGGCAAAAACTAATGTATCTTAAAATCTCAAAGAAAATAGAAATTGAAGAAAGTTTTCTTATCCTAATAAATATTGTTTATGAAAAGTCTACCAACTAGTATAATACCTAATGGTGAAAGATTGAATGCTTTGCTCCAAAGATCAGGAACAAGCAAGGATATAATTCCAAACCACTGCTTTAAACAGTAACCTGGAGTCCTTAATCAATGCTGTAAAGTGAGAAAAAGAAATAGACATGAAGATTGGAAAGGGAAGAAAAAAGCTTTCCTTTTTTTTTTTTTTTTTAAGATTTTATTTATTTATTTGTTAGAGAGAGAGCGCGTGCGAGCACAGGCAGACAGAGAGGCAGGCAGAGGCAGAGGGAGAAGCAGGCTCCCTGCTGAGCAAGGAGCCCGATGCGGGATTCGATCCCAGGACGCTGGGATCATGACCTGAGCCGAAGGCAGCCGCTTAACCAACTGAGCCACCCAGGCATCCCAAAAGCTTTCCTTTTGTGTATATGACTTGATTGTGTGGAAAATTCTAATAAACAAACAAAAGATGCTAGAACCAAAAAATGACTTCAGCAAGATTACATGACAGGAGGTGAACATGCAAAAATAGATTGTATTTCTAAATACTAACAACACACAAGGGGAAATTCAAATTAAAAATACTTTATGTACAATAGCATAAAGCTTACACTATTACAGGTAAAGTTTTATGGAAAATGACAAAGTATTTTGTCATTAAATTAGAGAATGTCATTAAAGAGAGATTAAAGGAGATATGTTCAAGGATCATAGGATTCAGTATTGTTATGGTATCAGTTATCCCCAATTTAATCTATAGATTTCAGTGCAATCTCAACCATAATCCCAGCAGGCTTTTTCATAGGAATTGACAAATTGATATAAAATACAAAGAATGTAGAATACATTCAAGGAATGTAGAATACATTCAATACAAAGAATGTAGAATAGCCATAGTAATTTTAAAAAGAAAGACAATATTGAAGGAATCAACTCTCAGGCATTCTGATTGGTGAAAAGATAGCTCTGTAGATAAAGGGAACAGAATAGAGTCCAGAAATAGACCCATATATATAGGGTGAGTTAATTTCAATTAAAATTGACAAAACAATTCATAGGTAAAGGAAAATCCTTTAAACTAATGGTATCATAGACAGAAAGATAATCCTCAACCCTTACAGAACACATTTATTTTTCAAATGTATGGAAAAATTAATAATGGATGAGAGATCTCAAAGAAAACTAAAATTATAAAATTTTTTGAAGAAAACAAAATTTTAGTGTCTTGGGTTAAGAAAAGATTTCTTTTTTTCTTTTTTTAAGATTTTATTTATTTATTTGGGAGAGAGAGAATGAGAGATTGAAAGCAGGAGAGGAGAGAGGTCAGCGGGAGAAGCAGACTCACTGCCGAGCAGGGACTCTGATGTGGGACTCAATCCCAGGACTCCAGGATCACGACCTGAGCTGAAGGCAGTCACTTTGCCAGCTGAGCCGCCCAGGTGCCCGAGAAAAGATTTCTTAAGTAAGGCTAAACAAGGGCCCAAATCATAGAAGAAAATACTGAATAACTGGATTTCATCAAAATTAAAAACTTGTAATCTTGGAAAAATTTATACAAAATGTAAAGTGAAACCGTAACTAGGTGAAAATATTAGCAAAACATATGTGAGATAAAGGAATTGTGTCTAGACTATATATAGAACTTGTATAACTCAATAATGAGATAACTTACTACTCTATTAGAAAAAATATTTGAATAGATACTTCACCAAAGAAGGTATGCAGACTGCAAATAACTACAGGAAAAGGTGCTAGACATAGTCACAGGAATATGCAAATTAAAACTAGAGGTGCCACATTGGACCCACTGAGAGAACTGGTTAAAAATATAATTCAGGGCGCCTCTGTGGCTCAGTCGTTAAGCATCTGCCTTCAGCTTAGGTCCTGATCCCAGGGTCCTGGGATCGAGACCCACATCGGGCGCCCTGCTTGATGGGAAGCCTGCTTCTCCCTCTCCCACTCCTCCTGCTTGTGTTCCCTCTCTGGCTTTGTCTCTCTTGTCAAATAAATAAATAAAATCTTAAAAAAAATATGTATATGTATATGTAATTCATATCCAAATATTATAGAATGTGGACCTAGAATTCCCATTATGCTGTCAGTGGGAACATAAAATAGTATAATGCTTCTGTAAAAAATAGTTTGGTTATATCTTAAAGACATCTGCATACAACCTAGGCCCTCTCCAAGTTTTTATTTAAGAGAAATGAAAACATATGTCCACACAAAGATACTTAAAGTAATATCCACAGCATCTGGAATAGGTCACTTGATAAATAAGTGTAGGATATCCATACAGGAGAACACCACTGAACAACAAAACAGAATGAATCATTCATGCACACAGTCATGTGGAGGAACCTCAGAATAACTACTTCTATTTTAAGAAACCATATTAAAATGAGTGTGTAGGATATGGTTTGATCTATGTAACTTTCTAGAAAGTACAAAGTGACCATGGTTACTTTGGGATGATCAACGAGGGGAATAAGGTTGAAGAAACTTGTGGGGTGATGGGTAGTTACATTATCTTGACTGTGTTGATGCTTTTACAAATGCCTACATGTCTGAAGCTCATAAAATTGTGTACTTTATAAAGTATAGTATATTGCACATCAGTTATACCTTGATAAGTCTTTTTAAAAAAAGACTAATCATGTGCTTGTATTTTCGTAATTTGGCCAAATTCAGGAGCTGCATTTAACATCAGTTACAGTTTTGCCGTTTGAAATTCAAAAATATTTTCAGCCATGGAAATTGGCTGAGAGCCAAAATGTCTCATTGTATTATATATATACATATATGTATATAATACTATATTACTTTTCCAATATGCTTCTCAGCAAAAATTCATTTATTTTTCAAAGCCATATATTTCATCCTTGTTCCTTAGAAAGGAATGTCTCAAGAAACTGCACTGATGTAGTTGTGGTGATAAAAGAGAAATTGATCTCAGGAAATTTGGGATATTTCTGAGAAGTATTTTTTGGATTAAAATTCTTTGTGTTTGCACCTTTAAAACCCAATATTTGTATAAGGCAATTGTGGGGGAGTAGAAAGTACAACAGAAAAATCATAGGTTAGCTTTCTTTCATTTAGAACTTTTGAACTTCATCATTGATGATGGCATTTTTAAAAAAAGATTTATTTCAGAGAGAGGGTGAGTGAGGGGATGGGAGAGCATGAGGGACAGAAGGAGAGAGAATCTCAAGCCCACTGAACATGGAACCCTTCAGGGCTTGATCTCAGGACCCTGGAATCATGACTTGAGCCAAAACCAAGAGTCAGTCATTTAACTGACTGAGCCACCCAGGCGCCCTGATGATAGAATTTGTTATACTTACATAAAATCCATCTTTTCCATAAATTAGTATTTTCATTCAGACAATGCACTTTGTGGTTGCTGTAATGGTATATCGTTTTTGGATCAAGTGACAAGTATTTGGAGTCAGTTGTTTTATTCCTTTACACCTATTTTTTAGGACTCCTTTCTCTAATGCATATTCTGGGGACAACTGTTTCTACATTGATTATATTATTCTGGACAGCAACTATACACATATACATACACACCCGTACAGTTTTATGATGTTGAGAACACCAACCATATATACTCTTGGAAATGTTTTTCTAATATTTAAATAGATATATAAGCTTTATCTGTTAAAATTGTTATTGCAAGAGCTAACTATAGTAAGAACTCTTGTTTTTTTACCATAAATTATTTCACTGAGGTATGTGAATTATAATCTTTAAGAAAATTCCCCTCTTGTTTTAAAATAAATTGTTCATGATTGATAATATTGGGTTGTTGGTTTTTCTAGAGGTTTGGTGAGATCAGATGTTCGTAAGAGTTGAATGCCTGCTTTGCATAGCAGAAAGTTGTGGAAGAAATATAGAAGTTCTTGTGTTTGGGAAGTTTACAGTCTTATTGAGAAACAAAAGTTGAGATTCCAAAGGAAAGCTAGAAGGATGATACATTAGTTTAATATTAGTATCTACTCTAATTACTTATTAGACTAATATTGTCTGATAATTCGGGTCATCCCTCAAAAGTACCAGGTGGTGATTCATTGCTGATTGGAAGACATTCGTTTTAGTAGATGTGGAGTGTGAAGGAATCATTGACTTGGCAGGGTCTGGGAAAGCTTCATGGAGGAGGAGGGCTCTTCGTTTAAATGGGCTTATTGAGGAAAAGTCCTTAAAACAGTGCCTGGCACCAAGTTAGCACTCATTGAATGTTGGCTGTTGTTATTACTGTCCACAGCAGCTGGGCCTTGCTGAATGGAAAGGATTATAATAAATAGACTTGAATGAGGAGAGGATATTCTTGGCTGGGTAATAACGTGATTAGCTATGAAAATGTGGCATTTTTGCTGAAATTGTGAGCTAAGCCTAATCCTCTGCTGTTTTCACCCTGAGCCCTTTGAGTGTCCTGGGTCACAGCATTCTTCTTTAATTTTGATGTAGGGGTGCTGGACTCCTCTCTAATAGATATTAGTTAAATTTTTGGT
The DNA here is from genome assembly GCA_003697995.1 of Taxidea taxus jeffersonii. NCBI lineage: Eukaryota > Metazoa > Chordata > Mammalia > Carnivora > Mustelidae > Taxidea > Taxidea taxus. Next base: position 49,461 of record ML101929.1, on the reverse strand, counting down.
TTATTAAAATGAGTATCTGTTAACCAGTAAAGATTTTATTAATCTTCACTTAAGGTTTTCTCCCCCCCAATAGGAGCATCGGAATTTGCCTTTTATGCGTGAGCTGCGGTATCTATTTGCACTTCTTGTTGGTACTAAAAGGAAATATGTTGATCCATCAAGAGCAGTTGAAATTCTTAAGGATGCTTTCAAATCAAATGACTCTCAGCAGGTAGCTTTTTTGTACTTACTTATTAAGATTTGTGTTTTATTTAATCTGATCATTCCTTAAGCAGTTTTTTCAGAGACACATGACAATTGAAGATTCCTCTTTTAAAAATAAGTTGTAGCCATTTAAGACATTGTTTATTTGGAAGATTTACTTTAAGGTTAAGAAAAAAGTAACAGTGTTCTTGGAAAGTGTTAAGATAAATGAAACTGTAATTTATATTGTGATAGAAATTAATTAGTGAAAACATTGGATAAAATTAGGAATGTTCACCAATGTTAGTTATAAATCTTCATGAATGTGTGATAAACTCAAGCCAGTATAGTATACATGCTTTTGGTATGCCTATTTTTATTGGCATGAAGTAGTTTCCTTAATTACTGAGAACTCTGAACTGCATTAACTTTGTTATTGTTGCTTTTATTTTCCAATCTTTGTATAGATCTCATGTTGAGATCCTTACCTTAATTACATCTTCAAAGACTCATAGTCTAAATCGTTAGGTCCCAGGTGGACATATATTTTGGTGGGCCGCTATTTAACCCACTACAGTTGGTATGGATATTTATAACTGGATTTTTGTGCTGAGCTTAGTTGTCTTTAACTATATGGCTTTGGAACAATTTCCTTAAGCTTCTTAGATCCAAGTTTCAACATTTTAAAAAAAGAACTTTTTTAAGCTTTTATTATTTATTTGACAGAGTTAGAGAACACAAACGGGGAGCATTAGAGGGATAGGAAGAAGCAGTCTCCCTCCTGAGCAAGGATCCTGATTCCGGGCTTGATCCCAGGACCCTGGGATGATGACCTGAGTGGAAGGCAGATGATTAACCATCTGAGCCACCCAGGTGCCCCCAAGTTTCAACATTTTTCATTTTAAAGGTCAATGGATTGACCCAGCTGCTCTTTAGAAAACTTCTAGCTAGAAAAATATATGATAGTAAATTTGCTTAATACTTGGGGGTTTTTAATAAATAAAGGCAGATTGCTTACACTGATTCATCTGTCTTTGATGAACCAGTTTTAGTAGGATTGGTTTATTTTTCTCTCCTTAGGTTCTGGATGAACTATTTTCTGTGTTCTACCTAACATTATTGAAAGAATTATGGTAGTTGATGAATACAGCTGCCACTGCCCATTCCTGTTTTTCTATGTTAGGGGAACTAGTACTGAAAGAAGAGATGGCAAAGGGTGATGTAAGTGCTAGTTCTGAATGGAGAATTCATTTGAAGTTCATGATATGGTGGACTTAATAGTCAGGGAGTCAGTGATTAATTAAACTAAACCTGTCCAGTTTAACATACCTTAGTAAAAATGGATGTGGCTGAAAAAGTTGTGTGTAAAAGTTGAATTAAGAAAATGAATTGCTGAAAAACATGTCTTCCTTCTAAGAAACCAGTAACAATCTTTAAATAATGAAGAACTCTTTGGTAATGTGGGTCCTTTATTTTATAAGGATTTGTTAGAGAACTCTTTGGGAGTGATAATTATTTTTAAAAATCTCATTTGTAAATTGTATATGTATATAAAATATTGTATATATTGTATATAACATAATAAATTTATGTTTATTTTCCCATAGTGAAACCTAATCACTGTGATTATCGATATGATGCTTATTTTTCTCAGATACTGATTTATTCTCTGGTTAGGTTAAGAATATTTCTTGTATTTGATATGAAACATTTCGTATGATATTTTTGTGAGGAGTCACTAATTTTATGTTTGATGTGACTGGCTGTAAGTTTTATGTTGCAATATTTAGAATTTTTAATTAGTAGGCTGAAATATCAACAAGACTTTTTTTCTTTCCACAGCAAGATGTGAGTGAGTTTACACACAAATTATTAGATTGGTTAGAAGATGCCTTCCAAATGAAAGCTGAAGAAGAGACGTAAGTTACCATGAAATTTAGTGATGGGGTTTTTGGAGATTGATAAATAACACTCATTTTTTTTTCCTGTTTATGTCTATCATTGTCTATGGAAAAACAGAAAACCGAGAGATATATGGGAACCCAGATGTTACCTGTATTGACAAGTTGTTTGAAGTTTGTGGACTAAATGCTGTGTAGCTTTAGATTTCTATTGTAAGATTAGAATCTTGCCAGAAAGATCTAAAAAGCAACCCCTAAAAGGGCTAATCCCATATGCCCAGTTCTTTTCCTTGGACTCAGTAGTCTCTTTATCATGAAGAAGAATGGGTTAGCAGTAGGGCAGGATACCAGGAATGTTCCTTCTGATGAAGTCCTTTCAGGTGGAATCACGACAAGGATAATGAAGTTCCTCCTTAACATTTCCTAGCTTTTTATTTTCTGTCCATCAGGTTGAACCAATAAGACTTTGGTTATTCAAAAGAAATCTGTACACTTTCAGGATGGTCCTACTCCCATTCCTATGAGGCCACTCTCCTAAGACCAACCACTGGTTCCTTTGTGTATCTTTATGAAATACTGGTGGATCATTTAGGATTTGCCACTGTAGACACTTTGGCCCAACAAGATGCAGGTAAGACCTGCCTAGAAGGTCTTCCTTCTACCTAGAAAACAGGTGGAAATCCAAGGCTGAAAATTCTCTCCCTTCCCTTTTTTCTTATTTTTAAATTATGGCCAGCTTTACTGTTCAGGAAAAACATTATAAAAGGTCTACAATGAGACTAAAGTAAAAAATAATCTACTTATACAGTCTTAATCAGTAAAAGATACTCTCAAACATTAATGTAGATATAGATTTCTTCCTTTCATTTTCCATTCTCAGGGGGAAGTAAGTTCCCATATTATATTCCCTTGTTGTTGTTGTTTTTTGTTTGTTTTTTGTTTTTTTCCTGAGAGGGAGGGAAAGCAGAAGGAAGGACAGAGGGAGGGAGAGAATCTTAAGTAGGCTCCCTGCTCAGTGGCAAGGGTCTGATTCTTTGGGGCCACTTGGTGGCTTGGTTGGTTAAGTGTCTGACTCTGGAGTTCAGCTCAGGTCATGATCTCAGGTTTCTGAGCCACTTGTCAGGCTCTTTGCTCTGGACTCGTCAGTGCGCGCTCTCTCTCTCTCTCTCAAATAAATAAAATTAAAAAAAGAAAAAATCTGACACTTAACCAGCTGAGCTTCTCAGGGCCCCTTCCCTTGATCTTGGTTAAGGTAAAGCCCAAAGAAATTTTATATTTGAAAATCAGGGTTTTTTTTAACCTCTGTGGTTGCAGTCTAATAAAAAATAAAAGTCACTTCTGCGTTTCTGAGTTTGTTCAGTCTCAGTTACAGGCATGTTATTTCTGTGCCTGCATAGAGCTGGGGTTCTGCAGCCGGTCCCCCTCACGTGGTGTGGATAGTGCCTTCAGTCCTTCGGATGCTCGGTTTCATGTGCTTGAATTCTAGATTTCAGAGGATTATTAGGACCCATGTGGGCAACACTGAATGGTTTCTTACCTTTGAAATTTTAGAACTGAAACAAAACTTCAATCCTTTAGCTTTCAGTACAACTATATAATACTCCTGGAACTTTGTGCAGTCCAGACTCAAGTTGTTGCCAAAGTCTGTAGCAGAAATTTTAGGATATGTTGTACACAGCAAATCACTGGTTTTCATTCTGCCTAGATGCCTGTCATTGAGGGCCAATTGCTTGCCAACCATTATACGTGAACTTAAACTAAGTTGGGAGAAATCTCTGAAGAGATTAATTATGGTGCTAAATCTGCAGTGTTTGAGGGAAAAAAGTTCTATTTTGGTAAATTTTGCCTTAAGTGGGGGGCCTTTGAAAGCTGCTTCCTTCTTGGCATGCTGATGGCTCTGGTTCTTAGCTTCTATCTTGTCCACCAAAAGTTTCAGGTGCATTTTCCTTAATAGCTTCTTCAGTTTGTGCTCTGAATGCTACACTGAGTGACTTACTTTTGTGCCACAGTGGTTGTGCCTGTTGCCTTTTGCTGTGGAATTGCTTAGGCCTGGGAGACTCGCCTCTTAGGTTTAGTTTCTTGCTTCTCTTCAGGTGAGCTGCTTTCTTCTTGTTACTTTCATCTGGAAAATCTCCCCATCAGATCCGTGGCATGAATCTGCTATTGCTGCTTATGGAAGCTGAGTCCTAGCACCCAGCTTTTGCATGTTCCAGACCTAGAGTATATTTCCTCCTGCTACACTTTTTCCTGGGTAGGAAATGCCTCTAAAGTTCACACACATCTGTATTTTTTTATTCTTTTAGGAAGGTTTGGTGGGATTTTTCAGTTTAATCTGCTTCTTAGCCTCTATCTCATGCAGAGCCAGCCCTGTTTGATGGATGCATGTCTTTTCTTCCTGTCCTTTGGGTTTGTTTTCTGGCCTTTACACTTGTTTTTCTCTGCCTCCTCTGATACTGTCTTGATAGGTTGCTTATGATGAGAGCTAGTGATTCACTAATGAAGAGTTGTCCACCCTGGTTCCTCTCTAGTACAGCTCATGTCCCTTGTGTCTTTCCTTACAGTTCTCATACCAAAAATCCATTGCCTGAGTTTCCTCAGAGTGTGAATAATATCTGTATCCTCACCTCTGGTAACGGAGTCTTTGAGGTTCTCTCAGTAATTCTGTGAATGTTTTACTGAAATCCCTAGTTCATCCTCTCAAATCTATCCGGATTTTCTAGAAGTACTTCATTTAGTTTATCCTGTCTTCAATACATGACCCCCAATTGCTTTTTATCTGTAGCCTTAGTAGAGTGCCTAAATCCTTCTTTCTAGGGGGTCATTTTATTCTGATTTTAGAGATCTTATGTATTATTTATATTTATGTATATATTATTATTTATATACTTGTTCATTTTCTTTGGGTTCTGGTCACCTCTTCTGATCTGGTAAATAACAAATTATCTCCCTTTTTTTCTCACACTGTTTTAAAAGAAGCTAGAACTTTTCCATTCCAGTGCATCTGAAATCTTAAGTTATTTGAAATATGCTCTCCTTGTTCATTTACCCATCATTTTCTATCTGATCTTTACTGTTTGTGGAGCTAAACTGTCTTTGAATCTCTGTGCTCTCCCCATTTAGAACAGAGCTTTCCAATTTGTATGCCATGGATAGGCAGATTATGGATCGTGTTGATATTGATCCTGTTTCTGTGATCATGAGAAAGTATATCTTTTTACCTCAAAGTTCTCTGCATATTATATATATATACCAGTGGTATTAAAAAGATTGGGAAGCTCTGACCCAGAGCACTCTAGTTTGCTCTATCAACTGCCTTAGACCTTTGTACTCCTTCAGTGCCAACCTAATTCCCAAGGACTAAAGATGTCCCTGATACAAATTTTCTGTAGTGATTTCTTTTGGCCTTTGATATTTGTGTCAATTTATCTTTACTATTACTATTGCTTTCACGTAAGTGGTGGGTCTCTCGTTTCTTTCCTTTTTTTTTTTTTTTTTTTAAGATTTTATTTATTTATTTATTTGTCAGAGAGAGAGAGAGAGTGAGTAAGAGCAGGCAGAGTGGCAGGCAGAGGCAGAGATAGAAGCAGGCTCCCCGCTGAGCAAGGAGCCTGATGCAGGACTTTTTTTTCCTTTTTAAATTTTTTTAAAATATTTTATCTATTTATTTGACACAGAGAGACAGCAAGAGGGGGAATACAAGCAGGGGGAGTGGGAGAGGGAGAAGCAGGTTCTGATGCAGGGCTCAATCCCAGGACGCTGGGGTGATGACCTGAGCTGAAGGCAAATGCTTAATCACTAAGCCACCCAGATACCCCTGTTTTTCTTTTTCTACATAAAAATAGGAGGCTATGGAAAGGAGATTCCCACTAATAATTCTATCTAAAGATTCATAGATTTTTATATCAAAGGAGATAATCTTTGGATCATTCCTCTCACACATATCAGTCTCAAGTCCTTTTTATTCTCACAGTACAAGATATATAAGGTATGAAATAAATTTTTCCCAGAGAGTTAAAATGCCCAAAGATGAAGTATATATAGTGGGAGAGGACGCATTGATTTTGGAGTCAGATTTGAGTTCACTTTACCCCTTGATTTCTTACCAATTGTGTGAATTTGGGCAAGTGACTTAACCTGCTTGACAACTTTATTATCAGTAAAATAGAAGTAATGGTACTGTTAGCTGTCACAGTGGTCTAGATAGTTCAATGACAACAACCCCAACGTTTTGCAGGTTTATATCCTACTGTTAGAGGATGTGTCCAGTGCATGTGAACAAGGGGCTGCCCTCATTTTTCAGGGCCCTGGGCTCACAGACGCTCCCCCTCATCACCCCTTATGGGGTTACCATGGCAACAAAAGTACACTGGCTGTCAGAGTTCCTACCACATAGTACTTCTGCTTCTATTTTGTTGGGCAAAGCAAGTCATGTGGTCTGCCTAACTTCAAAGTGAGTGGGAACACCATACACCCATTAAGATAGCTACTATCAAAAAACCCTGGGCGGGGGGGAACCCAGGAAATTGCAGGTGTTGGCAAGGAGGTGAAGAAATTGGAACCCTTGTGCACTGTTGATGGGAATGTGAAATGGTGCAGCTGTTATGGGAAACATCATGGTGGCTTCTCAAAGGATTAAAAATAGAATTGCTCTTCCAGGGAGGGAATCCTTTCACAGTGTGTATCAAATCATCACATTGTTACTTTAAACTAAAGCTGAAAAAAAGATTAACCATATGACCCAGCAATTCTTCTGCTGGGTCTATATTAAGAATTGGTAGCAGGGTCTTGAAGAGATATTTGTACACCCGTGTTCATAGCAGCATTATTCACAATAGCCAAAACGTGGAGACCACCCAACGTCCATGGATGAACAGATAAACAAAATGTGGCATATGTATAGTGCAGCATCCTTAAAAAAAGGAGATTTTGACACATGGATGCCAAGTGAAATAAATCAGTCACAAAAACACAAACTCTGTATGGCACTTACATGATGTGTTAGGAGCTGTAAAACTCAAAGAAACAGTGAGTAAGAATGGTGCTCGCCAGCGCCCCGGGGGGAGGGAGAAATATGGAGTTGTTCAGTGAGTGTAGAGCTTTGCTTTTGCAAGATGAGAAGACTTCCGAAGATTGGTTGCACAATAGTATGAATATACTTAACATTACCCACCAAACACTTAAAAATGGGTAGGTGGTAAATTTTGTGTTACATGTATCTTAGCACAATTCAGATTTTTAAAATTTAAATAAAATTTGAGTGGAAAAGTATGTCTTGAACACATACCTGGAAGTAGAGGGCCAGAAATCTTTTTGAGAATCACTAACAACTACCATCCTACTTCAGAGCATTGTTTAAGTGAAATACTTCCCACCAGTTGTTTAAAGGAGTAAATGATGATGCATGTACTACATTTAAAAAGAGACCATGTCCTTCCCTTTTTTTTTTTTTTTTTGTTAGCAAATCAATTTTATTGGTTCAAACACAAAATTTATGAGTACACAGTTGTGGATACCACACACTTTTATGTAGTAGTACCAACATAAACTATTTTCAGACACAGAGAGCAAAACATAAAAGAAAAGGCTAGAAAATTAACTTCTGCTTGCTTCAAGTGAGAAAGAAAAAAAATGTGTATGTTAAAGAATTTGGAAAATCCACTAATGGCTAATTGTTTCTGTAGCGTGAAGGATGGAGTAGTTCCTGAGCTGCTTTGGGTCAAAGCTGCTGTTTTGCTCCTTCATTGGTGACAGCTATTATTTTTGAATGGTCTTCACTCTTTTATTTAATTAATTAACTAGCTAACTAATTAATTAACTAATTTATAAATATTTTATTTGACAGAGATCACAAACAGGCAGAGAGGTAGGCATAGAGAGAGGGAGTGGGGGAAGCAGGCTCCCCACTGAGCAGAGAGCCCGATGTGGGACTCAATCCCAGGACCCTGAGATCATGACTTGAGCTTAAGGCAGAGGCTTAACCCACTGAGCCACCCAGGTGCTCTCACTGTTCTATTTAAATGTGAGAAATGATATGTTAAAGATTTACAGAAATTTACTCTACAGATGGCTTTTCTTTCTTCCCAGCAAGTCCAAATAAGCAGGTATTGTACAAGACTAAAAGTGTGAGGTCAAAATGAACAATGATAATAGATCAGGCACTCCATGAACACAGACTGTGTCAGGTCCTCTTGTAATGTCCCATGCAGGAACTCATTTTAACCCTTAAAACAGCTCTTTGAATTCAGTTGCTATTATTATTCTCAGTTGACAGGTGAAAAAGTGGAGGAATCCATGTAATAAGTGCCTTGACCAAGGTAATGTCAGCAGGTAGCAGCACTGAGTGAGTGACAGCCACACAAATATTACCATCTTGGCATGTATTATTGTTCCTTCAGTGCTTTCTCTATTGCTTCTAGGTCCAAAAATTATAACCACATTTATGTTTTTTTACCATGCTTTAGGGATGAAGAAAAGCCAAAGAATCCCATGGTAGAGTTGTTCTATGGACGATTCCTTGCTGTGGGAGTACTTGAAGGTATGGCCACACATGTTTACTCTTTATTACATTTGAAGAGATACTATGTATTAACTTTTGTCTTGATAGTGACTTGTTGAATGGTTTTTTTGTTTTTGTTTTTTAAGATTTTTGTTTATTTGACAGACAGAGATCACAAGTAGGCAGAGAGGCAGGCGGAGAAAGAGAGGAGGAAGCAGGCTCCCTTCTGAGCAGAGAGCCCAATGCGGGGCTCGATCCCAGGACCCTGGGATCATGACCTGAGCCGAAGGCAGAGGCTTTAACCCACTGAGCCACCCAGGCGCCCCTGTTGAATGGTTTTTAATTTTAATTTGATTTGCTCTGTCTAGTAGTTTCTGTTGCATTGCTACTACTAATCATTTATAAGAAAAGATTGAATTGAGTGAGTGAAAAGGAAGGTACAGGGTGCATTATCACATGCTAATCGATACTTTTATCCTGATATTCTTTCCCTGGGAAAGCTTCTGCGATTCTGTGTATTGTTGGGGTACAGCGATTAAGGGGCCTTTTGAAAGTAATATTGGAGTTGAATACTGGTTTTGGTATGATGGTTACTGTTTTTGAGGGTTTCGACTCTATGAATGTTGAAAGCTGCATTTAACAACTTACCAATTTAGTACAGTCAAGGTATTACATTTTTCAAGTGATTATGAAATTCTTTAGGCTCTAGTTTTCAAGAAAGAATCATACTCTTATCTTTTAAAAAATCATTTAAGGGTGATATTCCTCTACCTTTCCTAAATGCCTATTACTTAAAATATGGGTCTGACCAATCAATCAGTTATTCTTTTGTTTTTCTGATAAGGGAAGGGAACTGACTCATTAAGTATACTTCAAATAATAATAATTACTAAATCCCTAAGCATGAAGTTTTGAAAAAATTTGAAACATTTGAAAAAGTTTCTAAATTTTCCAAATGGCCCAGTGCATTACCTGTTAGAAAGTTAACCCAAATCACCTGAAGTATAAAATTTGGAAAATTGGTTTTCCTTCAGAATTTTAAGTAATGGATTCTTAGGAAGTTTTGTTTGAATACAATTTTATAGTTTGGGATTCAGAAAAAGGCAGATAATAACTCTGGATTTAGTCAGGATTTAAAATGTTACACTGAAGTGTTTGTGCATTTTTTTTCTGCCTCAAATGCTAAATACTCATTATATAAATAGCGGAATATTTTACATAGGACATTACTTTTCCAATTTGGGATGCGCATACTGTCATACTGATTTTCACTTGAAGTAGTGTGTTTGAAGCAATACAGTAGCTGTGATCAGGTGGGGACTGTGCGCTATTTCTATCCTTTCTACTTGTGTTACCTTGATTCTTGAAAGTGATTTATTGAAATAATTGTCAATCAGTGTTGAAGTCCTTGTACTGGATATTAGTTGTTTCAAACTATTTTGCTACATAAATGTGGTTTTAATACATTTCCAGGTGAATTGTGTATTTGCTTCAGTAAAAATAATTTGCTTTCGAGCCCTTTCTTTCTTTTTTTTTTTTTAAAGATTTTATTTATTTATTTGACAGACAGAGATCACAGGTAGGCAGAGAGACAGGCAGAGAGAGAAAGAGGAAGGGAAGCAGGCTCCCTGCTGAGCAGAGAGCCCGACGTGGGGCTCGATCCCAGGACCCTGGGATCACCACCTGAGCCGAAGGCAGAGGCTTTAACTCACTGAGCCACCCAGGCACCCCTTCGAGCCCTTTCTTAACCACCCTTGCATATATCTTCCTAATGCTTTCTTTTAGACCAGCAGCTCTAAGTTGGAATTTGTTTACGAAAGTGCTCTCCTTGCAAAAGTTCCTCAACTTCTCCAGAACATTTATTCCATTGACCCCTTCATTTTGTTCCTCTTGGCCTTTTTTTTTTCTTCCTTCTATCCCATTATGGTCTTTCTTATAAACATCTAACACTGTCCTTCCCCCATTCCCTCTGTGGCTATTCTCTGGCCATGACTGAGCTACTCATCATCACTCTGTGTGTACTGGGTACCTGAATATTACTGGGAAAAATCACTTAAATGGGCTACCTGTAAATAGATCATGAATTTATAATAGACAACTAAGCTTCACTGGTCTGAATCCTATAACACTACTGGCAGTCATACTTGTTTTGTTAAATCAGTGTCTTCTATCTCATTTTCTGCAACAATGAATTTTATCTTTTCTACTTCTAATCTAACTTCTCTGGCTTCTCATTCTCTGGGAAAGACCTTCCCTCAGATTTTATGGGTTTACCGCGAAGCTAATGAAATCTAGTCATAGGTCCTGAGGTCCTGAATCTAATTTTCTGTTTGTAATTTTGTATTGTAGCACTTAAACATAGCTTTCTCAGATATGTGAGCTTCAGCCTCCACAGCCTCGATCCATTTCTATCTCTACCACATTCTTTTTATTTTGTCCCTCCAGATAATAATTATTCTGTTTTCTGTCAGAAGGTTGTTGTTTATATGTGCTCAGAATCTCATCCCCACATGCTTTCACTCAGACCTGACTCCCTTCCATTAGCTTGCTTGTATCTTCAGCTTCCCCTCTACTGTCTTTCTCATCAGTATTTAGACATGGTCTGGAAATTCACATCTTAAACAAAAAAGAACTCCCTTCACATAGTATTTTTCAGTTAATCTTACTCAGTTAAGCCCCTTTCAAGAGAGGCGTTTGTTTTTTTCTGCTAAATCTCAATTTATTCAACCCATTCACTTTTGCTTCTGGCTCCAGACTTCTTCCAAAAGGGATCTTCCTAAGGTTATCAATTTCCAGCATGTGTTCAAGTCTGCCGGCTCCCACTCAGTTCTCATTCTGAACTCTTATCAACTATTCATGCTATTTACTCTCTTTTCCTTTTCCTCTTTCCTGTATTCTGTCCTTAAAAACATTTCTCTGGCTTCTGTGGCACCATATTCTCTTGTTTTTTTTCCTGCTTCTGTGGGTACTTCTTAGAAGTTGTAGTTAAAGCCTCTTCTTTTACCTAAAGGTAGGAGATGCCTGGGACTCGGCTCACGCCCCTTGCCTTTTCCTGCCTGCCAGTTCCCTTGGCAGTCTCATTCACTCCCTTGATTAACTACTGTCAGCAGCCAGAGATTCTCTCATTCAGACCAGAAGATTAATTTTATAGACTTGTATCCAACTCTGTTCTTAACTTGAAATCCCATGGGCTATTCTAAAATAATGATTGCCACTACTACCTTAGAACAAAAGGAAAAAAAAATTCTCTGCCCTTTTTTTAGTGCGCCCCTTTCAAGTCAGTTGTTTATGATAGAAATCAAGTGTCCTTCTTGGTACCTTCCTTACTCTTGCCTCCCATCCTGCCACTGAGCCAGCCACCAGTCAATCATATTTACTCCTTCCTGAATATTTGTATAAATGTCTGTCATTTCATCTGCTTTTGTACACTTCTACTATCAACACTGTATTCCACACTGCCTTTATTTCTGGACGGATTCTATAATAATATCCTATCGCCAACTTAACACAGAAGCCATAAGGGTGTTTCAAAGACATAAATCTGATCCTCTTATTCCCAGGTTTAACTATTCATAAACTTCTGTTATACTCAGAATATACTGAGAAAAAAAAATTCTTAACAAAGGCTTATAAGACTCTGTAGATTTTGAGGCCCTACCTAATTCTTCATTGTCATCTCCCCGTTGCTTCCCTAAGTTATAATATCCCCTTAATTCTTCAGACAGGCCAAGTTCTTTGCATCTTTAAAGTCTTTGTTTGCATTGTTCCTTGGCCACGAATTCTCTACCGCACCCTGACAGTCTGGCCTGGCTAACTCCCACCCACCGTTCAGGTCTCAGTGTAAATGTCAGTTTGCTGTGAAGGTCTTCCCTGCTCTACCCTCCGGCCCTAAAGATTAGGTTAGCTCTTGTCATACCCTCTCACAGCACTGTCTCACCACACATTTTATGACACTTACAAGGATAAATAATTTTCTGTTCATAAGTATATATATAATTAATGTACATATTATGTAATGCCTTTCTCCCAAAAGAGGCTGAGAGTTTCCTCTGCTCAGGGGCCATAGATATCTCTTGTTCACTGCTATACATATTCTCAAAGTTTAGCATAGTCTTGTCCTTAGGAGGTATTTTTGAAATAATGTATATATATATATACATATATATATGTGTGTGTGTGTGTGTATATATATATACATATATATATATACACGCAGACATATACATATCATTAGTTACATACATACTGGTGTGTAATTAGTATCCCTGGCTGGACGTGTGTGTATAAATCAAGAAGGAAATGACAGTGACTACCCTGTGGAACGTAGAGTGATGGTTTTCAGGTTCAGGAGTAATTCATGTACACATTTACTTTTAGTGGTTAAAAGGCCATGTTAAGTAATGATTAACTTTCCCTTTTCCTATAGGTAAAAAATTTGAAAATACTGAAATGTTTGGTCAGTACCCGCTTCAGGTCAATGGATTCAAAGATCTACATGAGTGCCTAGAAGCTGCTATGATTGAAGGAGAAATTGAGTCCTTACATTCAGAGAATTCAGGAAAATCAGGCCAAGAGGTGAGTTTAGCATCTTCATTATTCCTCTCTCCCCAGGTCTTTCTTACAGTGAGATAAAGCACAATTTAGGGCCCTCATTATACTGCTGGCTGATAACTGAGAGAATACTCAGATTATGTGTTTGGATTTAATTATGATAGGTTAGACATTTGGGAAAGGGCACAAAAATGTCTGTAATCTATGTTAAATTCTCACTTTACAATTAGATTAAAATGTTCTGTTAAAATCATCTTTTAGGACATTGTTGTATCTGTTTAGACTTTTTAGGGAAGGTACCAGTCACTGTAGCATGCTAGTCCTGATAGTAAAGAAGGAAAACACTGAGATTAGGGTAGAATTTTATATAGACACATGTTATATCAAATAGTGTTGAAATTTGTCTAGATTCCTTTTTTGGGGGAAATTGCTGTGTAAGTGTATGAAGGGCAGATGGAAGAACTTGCTTTCTTAAGAAAGATAAAACTTAAAGAATATAAACCTGTTTATTTGTTTCCACTGGTCTCTGTCTTGCCACCCATCTCTCTGTGTATTCATGTCGTCAGCTCCATCCGTATATCCATCCACCCGTACGTGTACTCATCCTTATGTTTTATTATAATGGAAGGCAAAGGACAGATCATTTGCTCCAAAATCAGTTCTCACTAAGCAGTTGCTAATGGTTGTCTTCTTGTAAACTCCATGCATGAGGGTAGGGATCTTCATCTTTGTCATTCTGTTATATCCCTAGTGGATAGTACGGTGACTGCAAATAAAATTATATAATACATACTTATTGACTGAATGAAGGAGATGTCTCAGTGTTATCAGAAAAGTTTCAGAGGACTTTATCCTCAAATGGGTGCTCTCTGTTTTTCTGAACAGGGATTTAGTTCTTGTGTCTTTGAAAATTAATTGTTTTTATCTGAATATGTGCTTTTTTAAAAAGGTGTAATTAATTCTTTCCTCTTTGACTTCATCCTCATTTCCTTCTCTTCTCTTATACACTCAAACAAAAAAAAATAACATTTACTATTTTCTGGCTTTTTTCCCCTCTTTTTCTTAAGATTGGGAGAGGGAGGAAAGAGAGAGAAGATATTTGAGATAGTTTTTCTCTCTACATGATAGATCGTCTGTATCAGTGATTCTCAGCAGATGCCTAGGCTCTACTTGAAAGTTGTCAAATGTGAATCTAGGGTAGGAATGTGGTACCTGGACCCCAGACTCCACCACTGATTCCCAGCTAGACCTCCAATTAAGAATATTTAAATTAAGCTTATTTATTTTATTGATTGGTCTCTAAAGATTGGGACTCTCTCGGGATCCCATAATGGAACAGGAAAGCAGACTCCCTGCCTAAACTGTGTTCTCTTTTCTATTAAACAAAAGGATGATGGGCAGGAGAAGGAGGGATGGCATTCCCCTTATACTATCAAAGTAGCTTGTAAATGAAATATACATTGCTTTATTGGTAAATAATTTAGTAATTAATTGCTAAATAATCTTTCTTACACATTCCCAGCTTTTAAAAATGTTTTTCTTACATTGAATCTGAATTTCATTATTTATTAAAAAAAAAAAAAACACAAAGCCTGGTTTGTCCTCCATCTCTGGCTTCATCCTCTGTATGCCCTATACTGTGTATATATTTTCTGTCTAGGTTTTTATATCCAAACTAACAGATACAGTGATTTGTCTCCTTCTCTGAATTCAACAGTTTGTAAGCAGTCTTTTTTTTTTTTTTTTTTAAGATTTTATTTATTTATTTGACGAAGATCACAAGTAGGCAGAGAGGCAGGCAGAGAGAGGAGGGGAAGCAGGCTCCCCGCTGAGCACAGAGCCCGATGCAGGGCTCCATCCCAGGACCCTGAGATCATGACCTGAGCCAAAGGCAGAGGCTTTAACCTACTGAGCCACCCAGGTCCCCCTGTAAGCAGTCTCAGTTACCTGTTATTACCAGTTGCCTAGATTTGTAGGACACAGTAGTTTCAATCCTAATTCAGCCTGGTTTAAGAGAGTATCACTGGCTAAAGTAGACTATCTTAAAAGTTTTTAATAGTGTCCTTAAATTATCGTGTTTCATTGTGTCCTTCAGGATAACTTTCCTATTTTTTCTTAAGTATCTATAAACACCAATAAGTAACATTTAAGCCTTGTTTGTAAATGAGCATTGTCCCTGATGATAACACCTTTTATCTCTTACACTATTATTTAGTAAATGTTACTGATTTTACTTTGATAAAGGAAGCATCTCTTTTGTTGAAGTAGCTCTGGTTAAGTAATTTAGGAAGACCTCTAGTCTCCTGAATCACTCATGTTAAGATATCCAGTGTTTGGGGCACCTTGGTGGCTCAGTAGGTTTTAAAGCCTCTGCCTTCGGCTCAGTTCATGATCCCAGGGTTCTGGGATCGAGCCCCGCGTACTTAAAAGTATGTAACTATTTAATTTTAATGGTGACATTCAAAATACTGCAATGAAATATAAAAGTGATAGTTCTTGAAACCTACTTACTTTAGTATCATAAAGTGGAGTAGAGAATATTAACCTAAGAAAAGTTTTCTTTGTGATATGTATGGGGTATGTTCTAATTCTTAGTAGTAATTTTGGATGTGTATTAGAATTAAGCAAGTTCTTAACAGTGCCAGGTGATAAAATAAATAAGCACACTTAGCTCAAGAAATTTCAATGCTTAAGAGATTCTTCTGATACTAGATCTTTTGTAACTGCCTCTAGTCAACTTCAGTTTTATTGTTGTATGAAACACATTTCTTAAACTTCAATGTTTGGTTAAAGATAAACCAAGTCTAACTCAGGAGATTTCAATTCATGTAAGCTTTAGCATTTTGGGAGGGAGAAATAGTTTTGAATAACCAATTTTATTTATTTCGAGAAAAGTAACAACTTTCAAGATCTTAGTCAAATCCAGTTTGCCAACTGTGCCCTATTACTGCTTTTTTTGGATATTTGAATTTAAATTAGTGTACTCTTAGCTAGTTGATATTTGTGTGGTGGCCTTTTGTGGCACTTGCAGATATCACACACAGTTTAATATATGGCAGTTACCTTTTACAATGGTTTTTAATAAGAATTTAAAAATATTTATTACATTATTTTTACTCCTGTATTTGATGATTCATGAATTTTTCTTCATTTCTCTTTAAAATATGTTTATGTAAAACCAGAATCTTTTTTATGAAAATAATTCTTTTTTGTGGTTTTGTTACACTTAATGCTTAACTGAACAATTGCCAAAGTTTGTGGAGGAATTGGTTCACAGTGATGAGGCATTCAATTCTTTAAAGACTGGCCATTTAAAAAGGTTTTAAATATACTTATCATTAGTATCAACTCTGTATTAGTAAGAGATCTTTTTCTTAAATTAGAATTCTAGTTGGAAAATTAAAATTAAAACAAGGGAATATCTGTTTCTAGTTTTTAGTAAGGATTGTGATCATTCATGCTATAAAAATGTGTGTGTGTGTGTGTGTACTATATCTACAAGTTTCTTTGTCAAGGTTTTTGAAGTGTGGTTGTTTAATAAGTATACGTATCATTCCTAGTAGTAATAATGACATAACATTGAAAAAGCCAGAAAATTTGAGCTACTGAGCCATAATTTTAATTAATGTCTGTCACTTTGCGTTAGAAATTTTAATGGAAATAATTATTGTGGAAGAAGGAGAGTTGTTAGAAAATTTTTTTCTTTCCTGGTTGGCTATTAGTCCCATCCTTGGAATTTCCAAGAGGTGTGGAAAACTTTGGGGAGGAAGTTAGGCTTTAGTTGAATTACGTATCTCGTCATGTATTTGTGGTGTCAGCACTGTGATGATACGTGTAAAAATGCCAGTGCCACACCCTGTGCCTAACACTGCAATGGAGAGGACAACAGGTGATACTAAGGTTTGTTTGTTGTTGTTTTCTTTCAGCATTGGTTCACCAAACTGCCACCTGTGTTAACATTTGAATTGTCAAGATTTGAATTCAATCAGGCATTGGGAAGACCAGAAAAAATTCACAACAAATTAGAATTTCCTCAGGTGTTGTATCTGGACAGGTATGGTTTGGTATACAGCATGACTTAGTTTTGAAACTAAGTAACTTAGTAAAGAATTATTGTTGTTAGAGAAAAGATTTGCTTAATTTCCTTAGAATTAATCTTTACTTTTTTAATATGTCTAATACTATTTATTTGTCAAGGAAAATGGAGTTCTTTTTCTATTTAGAAAAGTATAATTAGGGGTGCCTGGGTGGCTTAGGTGGGTTAAGCCTCTGCCTTCAGCTCAGGTCATGATCTCAGGGTCCTGGGATCGAGCCCCGCATCGGGCTGTCTGCTCAACAGGGAGCCTGCTTCCCTCTCTCTCTGTCTGCTGCTCTGCTTACTTGTGATCTCTCTCTCTCTCTCTGTCAAATAAATAAATAAAACTGTAAAATAAAAAGAAAAGTATAATTACTGGGAATAATGTCTTTACAAGGAAGGTAAAAAATTTATTTTTTATCAGTATTGCAACTGTAAGAATTTTAAAGAATACCCTTCTGTGTTGTCTGATATATCACTGTAAAATTTTAGATGAATCGATCTTTTGTTGTGTCATTGATCTTTTGTTGTGTTGGCTAGACTTAATGTTGTATCTATTTCCATGTTACTTAAAGTGTAATGTTGTTATTTTTCTTTTTCCTGATAGATACATGCACAGAAACAGAGAAATAACAAGAATAAAGAGGGAAGAAATCAAGAGACTAAAAGATTACCTTACAGTATTACAACAAAGACTAGAAAGGTATTGTAACTTTTATGAAATTATGAGCTAACTCTAGGAAGTCATATTTTTAGTGACCATCTGGAATCTTTCATTTTAAATTTGCTGTGGGTGATTTATAATTCTCGTAGTAATCACTCTGGATTCATATTTTGCTTGAATATTTAGTTCTGAGTTTTGTTAAAAACTAAAATAATTCATAGTTGCATTAGTGATTATTTTAGTGTTTAAAATTAAATATTTTCATTGTCCACTGGTAATGCTCATGGTGCTGAAAAGAGATAGGAAGTTAAACTAATTTTTTAAAAAACCCAAAAAAGGGCCACCTGGCTGGCTCAGTCAGTAGAACATGCAACTCTTGATCTCTGGGTCGTGTTGTGAGTTGAAGCACCACGTTGGGTCAAGAAATTACTTAAAAAAAAAAAAAACAAAGTCAAACTAATCTAAATTTTAAGGTTTCTTCTTGTATGAAATTAAACATCACTCTTGAGGTTTCCATTAAAATGAATGGTGACTGAGTTTTTCTCCTTGATACAGAAGATACAAACTCACATGCCTACTAGGGCCTCATGGAGACTTTATGAGAAGGAAAGCAAGTCAGGTGTAGTAAGCTGGTGGGCAAGGGGAGCCTGGAGAGCATATCCCTGTGGAGAGGGAGTGCCTGCCATCTGCGCAAGCCGGTGATATCATGTGTGACACCACATGTGAATCTCTGTCACTGTTTTTGAGAGCTTCCCAAAAGACGCTGGAATCTAGACAGATGTTCTGTAATTCAGACAGAAGTCTACAGGCTGAAACGTGGCCTGAGAGATCCCAGTTTGCAACCTCTGACTAATTTGTATTTTAGTATTTGTTTTGGTGTAAATTTGAAAATTACTAGCCCCAAACTTTTTAAACAAAAATAATGTACTATATTTCAGTAATATTTATTTCTAAACTTTTTTTTTAAGATTTTATTTATTTATCTGCCAGAGAGAGAGAGCACAAGCAGGCAGAGACAGAGAGAGAAGCAGGCTCCCAACTGAGCAAGGGACTTGATCCCAGGACCCTGGGATCATGACTTGAGTCGAAGGCAGCTGCTCAACTAACTGAGCCACCCAGGCTTCCCAGTAATTTTTATTTCTAAAAGGTATCAGTAATCATATTAAAAACTATTCACCAGGGTGCCTGGGTGGTTCAGTGGGTTAAGTCTCTGCCTTTGGCTCGGGGCATGATCTCAGGGTCCTGGGATCAAGCCCTGCATCGGGCTCTCTGCTAAGCAGGGAGCCTGCTGCCCCTTCTCTCTTTGCTTGCCTCTCTGCCTACTTGTGATCTCTCTCTCTGTCAAATAAATAAAATCTTAAAAAAAAAACCAACTAATTAGTAGAAGGTGGGGAGGATAATATTAGTTACCATCCTAATCATGAGACCAGATGACAGATCTAAAAATAAAAACAGTCTCAGGAAATGGAACTGTCAGTTTTCATTTTCCTATTGGGTTACACCTTAGAGCAGCGTTTAAAATTTATAACAGTGTACAGACACATTCAGTTGTAATCAACTTTGTTTTCCTTAATTTGGAGAACATTTAAGTTATTTCTTGAATGTATCTTCAGTTTCAACATCTTCATTTGAAAACAAAATTGATTGCATTGTTTAGGAAGATTTATTAAAGTGTTTCTATCATGTTTTATAACAGTTATTAAAAACAACCAAATGGGCTTTATATACAACTGAGAGAAGCATTTATACATTTTATATGGTTAACAGATATTTAAGCTACGGTTCGGGGCCCAAACGATTCCCCTTGGTAGATGTTCTACAGTACGCACTGGAATTTGCTTCAAGCAAACCTGTTTGTACGTCTCCCATTGATGATATTGATGCTAGTTCCCCACCTAGTGGTTCCACCGCACAGACATTACCAAGGTAAAAAGTTTTCCTGATTCAAGAGCCCGTTATGTTACTTGTATTACACAGTGATGTAATTGATACCTTTAAAGAGGGTCTTATAAAATGTACATTGTGATTTATTTTAGTAGACTCTGAAAATACTAGACTCACAAGATTGTATATCTTCTGGGTGCTTTCTTATTTCACTGTTTCAGTAGATTTTATGGTTGTGGATTGGGATTTTCATCACATTTTTTTCTGTTCCAAATTATTTGTTATTTTGGTTTAGATTTCTACTTTTTATCCATGAAAATATTATGAAATTGGGTTTTCCTATAATGTAAGCTGCTAAGTATTATGTAATTCTGGTATACATAAGATTTCTTGAAATGATTAAGCCATGTCTTCTATAAAGCCACAATTTCATCCTGATAATAATGTATTCCTCATATGATAAGAATCTCAGGACGGGGGGTGGGAAGGATGAGGGGGCTGGGTGATAGACACTGGGGAGAGTATGTGCTGTGGTGAGTGCTGTGAATTGTGTAAGACTGATGATTCACAGACCTGTACCCTGAAACAAGTAATACATTATACGTTAATAAAATAGAAATCTTATTGGATATTAAATTAATCCACATATTTCTCTCTCTTTTTTAAAGGCCTTTTCTTTTTGAAATTATAAGCCAATGTAATGCTATGTGTTTGGCACAGTTTTTGTCTAGAGCGTCCACTTGGAAAGTTGAGTAATAAATATTTTATGCTTTAAAAATACAGCACAGCAGAACAACAGGGAGCCCCTTCTTCAGAGCTGCCAAGCACGTCACCTGCATCAGTAGCAGCCATTTCAGCGAGATCAGTGATACATAAACCATTCACTCAATCTCGGATACCCCCAGACTTGCCCATGCATCCAGCACCAAGGCACATAACGGAAGAAGAACTTTCTGTGCTAGAAAGCTGTTTACATCGCTGGAGGACAGAAATAGAAAATGACACCAGAGGTAAGAAGTGTCTCACAGCTTAGCTACCATCCCCTCAGATGGATGGGTATCAAGATGGGAAATGACCTTTGGACTTCAGATGTAAATATTACAATGTATTTTTTATTTTTTGTTTTTTACAAGAGAGACTAGCCTGGCTACCTGTTTTTATGATCTTATTATCAGATTCAGAGAGACCAACAGAGTTCCTCTGGACTACTTAGTTGATTAATGACATGGCAGATGGTCTGATTTTCTCATTTAGTGCTCTAAATTTATATCAAACTGGTATTCACAGATACCCTATTGGCGGAAGCTCATATAATTAAATTGTGTATTTATCAATCATGTCCTCCTCCTAATGTTTGTGTAATGAGTTAAAGTGCTAAAATTTTTTTTTAGATTTAAGAATTAGAAGTATAAATTTTATTTATTTATTTTAAATATTTTATTTACTTATTTGAGAGAGAGAGAGCTTGAGCAGGAGGAGGGGCAGAGGGAAAAGGAGAAGCAGACTCCCTGCCGAGCAGGGAGACCATTGCTGGGCTGGATCCCAGGACCCTGAGATCATGACCTGAGCCAAAGCTTAACCTTACCTGAGCCAGCTAGGCACCCCAGAAATGTGAATTTTAATTTTAAATCTGCTCTAACAGAGATTTCCAAATATAATCTGAGAGCTCAGTGCCAGTCTGTAATGTGTATTAACTGGCATGTAGCAAAATAAGAAAAATAAGGACAGTGCCCTGCTGGGAGTGAGAGTACACATGTGTGTATATGTGTTGGTGTTAAGTTGCCATCTGGCCTTTCTTGGAAGGAACTCTCCTTTATTCTGAAATTATATCTTTGCTACTTTACTGTTGTTAAAATGTCCTTTTTCCTTTTTTAAATGAAGTGATGTTAATATTTTATGGTAGATTTTATTATAATTTTTCCTTACATGGCAAAATATAATATCCTATTATCGTCACCCAATTTTATCCTAATTTTTTTCTATGAAAAAGAAAAATCTAGGAGCTGTTCTTTTATACCAAAAGACTGGAATTATCTTAAGCGATATGAATGGTTGGATTTTAGATGCTCAGACAATATGTAAATAAAGAGCAGTCCTAATGTAATATAATGTAACATAAATAGGGCATGATGGCAACTAACAATTAGTACCAGTAGCTGTAAATATTTCCATTAGTTATTTTTTTCATTTGTAAGGGAATATTTTTACATTTTGAATTCATTAGTGAACATTTATTGAGCACACTGTGTTTCCTGAACACTGTACTAGGTATTAAATAATTTTCTACTGGGACACCTGGGTGGCTCAGTCTGTTGGGCGGCTGCCTTTGGCTCAGTCATGATCATGGCGTCCTGGGATCAAGTCCGGCATTGGGCTCCTTTCTTAGCGGGGGGTCTGCCTCTCCCTCTGCCTGCCTGTGCTCTCTCTCTGACAAACAAATAAATTTAAAAAAAAAATCTTAAAAAAATATAATTTTCTACTGGACTCAGCAGGTTGTGTTTGTTTCTTTAAGATGACATTCTGAAGGGTGGAAGCTAGGAAGCTTTTGACACCAAGGCAGTGGCGTTGAGGGAGGAAATAAATGAATGGATATGATCTACTCTTTAGAGAAAATTGACAGGAGGTGAGAGAGAAAGAGGAATTACGGACGATTCCCCAGCAGTTTCTCATGCTGGTATGAATAAACAGATAGAATATACTCCTTTGGAAAAGGGCAGACTGGTGGGTGAGCAGATCCCCACCTCATGGGAGGAAGTAGGAATAAGCTGAGTCCACGTTTGGCCATTTTAAGTTTGAGGAACATTCATCCGATAAGGGTTTGGACCTTAATACCTCATACTTTGGACCGTAATAATGCAATGAATTGGGTAAGATTTTCCTTGGAATATTTGTTTCCTCTCTTTTATCCCTGTTATCAGCTGTTACATTATTTTTTAAACTATTGTATGATATTCCAACATCTGAGTAGGATGTAATTTTTTACCCTGCAGATAGTCACTGCAAATAGTGCTGGCCTATATACATATTGACACACTTGTTTGAGTAGGATATATTCTTAGAAGTGTCATTTCTGGTCCAAAGTGCATATATTTTAAATTGTAGCTGTTTTAAAATTTTCCCTCCAAAACATTGAACGAGTTTTTATTCCCACTAACAGTATAGACAAGCCTGTCTCCCAACATACTCCTTAGCCTTGGGTACTTTTTAAATTGTGGTAGCCTGAATTTTGAAAAGAATGGTATGTTAGTGTCACTGTCTTAATTTGCATTTCCTTAATTATGAGTGAAATTCTGTTTTTCTATAAATTTCTGGTGACATTCACCCATTTTTTTTTATATCGAACCATTTATTGTTCTCTTCCTGCTCAATAGAAACTTTGACATTATGGGTATTAACCTGTTGCCTGTAGTGTATGCTGTAGATGGTTTCTTAATTGTCTTTCTTATTTTACTTTTTTTGGTGTTGGTTTTGTTTTGTTTTTATAATGTAGATTTTCTTAAGATTGGGGAGAGAATTAACTTTTACTTTATGGTTAGTAGCTTTTCTGTCAGGCTTAGAAAAAGGTCTTTCCCCACTCTGAAGTTACTAATATTTTTTCATAGCCTTTCATGGTTTCTTCCTGATTCTTTTCAGTAGCTTCATAGTATAGGTTATACTGTAATTTAACTATTTCTGTAACCATAACCATTTAATCATTTAATAGGTATTTAGGTTGTCTCTAATTTTTTAATTATTACAGGCAATATAGCTGTGAATAATTTTGTAGAATGGATTTCTACTGGAAGTAGAAGTGATAAGTAATGGGAATTTTCAACATTATTTCTATTGGTGATTGTGGTAGATTTTTATTCAGTGACATGTATGTTTGTGGCAAAATTATTTCATTTCATAGTTTTCCTATTTTATATAAATATGTAAGGGGCTTTATGTTACATTTTTGTTAAAACTTCCCTTTATATCAGTGCATTTTCTAAGTGAATCATATTTGTTTTGGTTTTTAGTTATGCACTGGTGCATATCTTTTATTAAGGAGAACTATATTTTGTCTTATACAGATTCCATATAGCAATGTTTCTGAGAACAGTTTTAGGAATTTTTCCTTATTCCTCTAACATATTGACAGGAAAACCGTTAGTTCCTATCTTATGTCTAGTAGAAACATACTTGATGATAATCATTTTAAATGACATCTTCTATCCTTAGATTTGCAGGAAAGCATATCCAGAATCCATCGAACAATTGAACTAATGTACTCTGACAAATCTATGATCCAAGTAAGTTAAATTTTAAGTTGGTAAGTACTGTCAAAATTATGTATTTTTATTTGTATGATTAACCTAATTTTTAAGCTAATTTTTCTTAATGTTTTGTTATAAAATTGCTGATCTTAAAGATTCCATATTAATATTTCCCACATTGAGTTGTATTCTCATAATTATTGTTTACTTTTTAAAATTATTTTACAGTAAAACTTAGCAAAAACTTTCAGAAAGTCCTATGGGAGAAATTATATGGTTGTTTGAGGATATTAAGATGGGGGAAGTATAGGGCTCAGCTCCCTTTTAACTTTTGGTATACATTATGTAGGCCATATTGCTAATTCAGTCATCAAGTTATAATTGAGAAGGTTTAGACAAATCATGTGCTGTATATAAAATATTCACCATAAGTTCTTCATTTGAAAGAAAGACATTTTCAGAGTTTCAAAAATCATCCTATTTATACACCTGCTTTACATGTCATTAGCTTATTTATCTCCCCTCTTTTTATTTCATAGTGTAATTTTTTCAGAATTTTAGTCACAGCCAGCTTTCCATGGTATTCTTCAATCAGATAATTTATGGGTTTCATGGAATGTGGTATTAATAGATTACTTAACTGTGGCTTAACTTTTCTGTTTTCATATTTAGGTTCCTTATCGCTTACATGCTGTTTTAGTTCATGAAGGCCAAGCTAATGCCGGGCACTACTGGGCATATATTTTTGATCATCGTGAAAACAGGTGGATGAAGTACAATGATATTGCTGTGACAAAATCGTCATGGGAAGAGCTAGTGAGGGACTCTTTCGGTGGTTACAGAAATGCCAGTGCATACTGTTTGATGTACATAAATGATAAGGCACAATTCTTAATAAAAGGTAAGAACATGAAATATATAGGGTAGTTTTTAAACTATTTTTAAATAAGTAACTCTTTTATGTGACTCCGGTCTCTGGTGTGATTAGTTAAGTGTAATTGACTCAGAGGGTGATGGTTATGATTAGGAAGTTCGCTGGCTTAGTCTAAGTGAGAAACTGGAATTAAGAATAATGTAATCAGGACTGACAATTGGAATATATTTTGTATTCAAAGTTAACTATTTAGTAACTGTTATAAAATGCAAATCTGATCTATTTGTCCTCGCTAAAATCCCTTTAAGGACCACATGATGCATTGACTCATATTTAAGCTCCTTAACCTAATGTATAAGGCCTTCATTTTCTGGCCTCTTTCTCTCCAGCTTCATTTATGACTGCTGTCCATTTCAAACAATATATACTTTACTGGTACTTGAACTGCTTGTTGTATTCTCTTCACATCAAATGTTTTCACACATTCCTATCTTTATTTTTAATGTTTCTTATTTCTTGGAGGAAATGTTCTTTCTTTCTTCTTATTGTCTACTTTCTGCTCATCTGTCAAGATTCAATTCAGTCATCTCTGCCAAGTTTTTTTCCTTACCTCTACGAGAAAATATCTCTCCTTGTGTTCTCAAAGCATACCTCTGTGGAGCACTTATGTGTGTTTGAATTGTGTGTCGACTTGTCTTTTCTGCTTCATTCAGATCTCCTCAAAACCAGGGACCATGTCATACTATGTCTTAATCGTTTTATGTCATATTCTAATATAGGCTTTGCATATAGAAAATACTTAATAAAGTTTTGTTGAAACTGGGTAAAAATCAACATTCAGCAACACTAGCTAGATGGTCCACTTATGACTGAAAGCTGCAGTGTATTTTATATATGTACAGTAGAGGTTTAGTAACTCTCTTAAATACTACCATAATGTTCTTGAAAGTCTTGCTTTATTGATTAGTTTTCAAATTGCCTGTAAGTATATTGCTGTGCTTAACTGCTTTGGATGAAAAAGAGTTTTAGTTCTGTTTTGAGGTTAATAAGATTATGAGTTACTCTCATTTTGTAATTTTTATTTTATGAATAATCAAATAACTAGTATTTTCTTAAAATAGAAAATGTAGTGGTATGTGAGTATTTGAGTAGCAAATGATTTTGGCTTCATACCCTGTTCCGTTTTTTTACTCTCTTAATCTAGAAATTAAAAAAAAAAGCTGAGAACATTTCCTATAATAGATAATGAAATATTTGCATCATTGCTTATCCATGCAGTTTGAGTTTTCTTTTAATTTTTAATATTGATTTGTTAAATGATAATAATTCATACTTTAAATCCCATTTGAAATGCATCCTATTTTGAGCTTTGCATTTTTCCTTTAATTCTTAATTTTATATTAGTTTTTGAAATATGATTTGCAGAGGAGTTAAATAAAGAAACTGGGCAGGCTCTTGTTGGAATAGAAACATTACCACCGGATTTAAGAGATTTTGTTGAAGAAGACAACCAGCGATTTGAAAAAGAGCTAGAAGAATGGGATGCACAACTTGCCCAGAAAGCTTTGCAGGAAAAACTTTTAGCATCTCAGAAACTGA
The DNA here is from genome assembly GCA_003697995.1 of Taxidea taxus jeffersonii. Taxonomy (NCBI): domain Eukaryota; kingdom Metazoa; phylum Chordata; class Mammalia; order Carnivora; family Mustelidae; genus Taxidea; species Taxidea taxus. The sequence goes on along the minus strand of ML101929.1, from coordinate 22,996 downwards.
GGGAGTCAGAGTCTTCTGTAACAACAGGTTAGTACATTTTGATTAAATTGTATTTCATTACCAATATATTTACTATTGGTATTTATTATAAAAATAAGTATGCTTATTTTAAAAAGAACTTTAATTATTTTAAAGTATGAAGAAGACAGTAAAAATCATCTGAAATTCCATCACTCTGAGTTGCTATGGTAACAATTTAGTTGACCACTTTGCCAGGCACTGCTGCATACGTAAATGCCTTTTCAAGTTAAGTGAGATAATTCTGCTAACTCTTTCTCTACCTATCCTGCCCATTTTGACTGGGCCTGACCCTTCTTGGCCAAAAGCTTAGAAAAGCCATGAAAACCAGCAAGTAATCCAAACCTTTTCACTGAAGCTATCAAGAGAGTGAACTTCAGTAACTTCCCATTTGAACAAAATAGTACTATTGGTATATCTGTATATATTTTGTATAATACTTTATGTAATATTTTGTGTAATTATGCTAGTATTATAGAACAGTTATTTGATTTTTTCAGAATCTTTAAATTTAAAAAAATTAGCTGAAATTAAGTATTTAATATTTTAAAATATTCTAAAGTTATTAGCTGATGAAATCAATGAAATGTTTAAACACAATACAAAAATAAATATGTTCTAGCGAAAGTGAAAATAAAATGTCTTCTGATTTTTTTTAAAGATTACTTATATCATCACAGAATAGTTAATATATTTTAGGGTAACATATTTTCTGTGAAAAAGTGCTATTTCTCTGTTCTAGTTGGAGGGATGAGAAGAGATAAACAGATATTTTTGTCAAATTCATTCTTCCGTTTTATAACTCTCAGTGGATCTTTTTGAATTGCCTTTTTATGCAATATTTGCTTGTTTTGTTTTCATTTTTTAAGAAAGCCTTGTAGATGTTTGCCCAATTTCATCTTTTACAGACCAGTTCTCAAACAGCATTACTTAGGTGAATTTTAGTGTTATCATTTTAACTTTATAAGAAATTATTCTCTCAATGGAAGATGTACAATACCACAATGTGGTATTGGAATAAAATAGGATACACAGATCTGTCCAGACTTGGTAACTTGTTTTCGTGGAAATTGATTAGGTGAGTCCTTGATTTTGATATTAAGAGGCATTCATTCAGAATTTTTAAAAGACCAAGAAAATGGTATTATACCAACAAAGATACAAATATTATGATACTTAAATGCAATATAGTATATCTGAGGACCACCATTGTAGTGTGGTAAGCTCTACCATGAGGCAGGACTATATTTTTTTCCATACATTAAGAGCCACCATGTAGACCACATGAAGGTCTGTGATTCCACAGTAATGTAATTTCTTTAGAGTGACTTTGTCTACTTCCATAGGAAATGACTCGATAGATATCAAGAGATTTTTGTGCTCAAATCACAGTATATACATTATAGTTCTTTTCATTTTTGAGCCAGTTCCATCCCTTTGTGATTTCATCCTTTGTCTTCTGTACATATCTTTCTCAAACCAATTCCCAGAACTTACCCCAATGGGGCTACTTTGTTATACTTCCACTGACTTTTATGTACACCATTTGCATGTGGTTGTTCTTATCTTACTAGTGGCAGGATGTGGCTGCCTGATTGATATAAGTGATAGTGGTATATAAGCACTCAGTTGAGGGTGAATCCTACATTTTTGGGTAAGCTGCAATGTATTCTTGGCTCACTTAGATTTTGTGGCACCAAAATATTAAGTGCTATATGGTGTCCTTCTCTTCATCTTGTCTCTCACAAGACTAAATTTACAGACTTAATACATTTTATTTCTGTTCAAACTAATACATAGTCCCCATTAATATTCCTGCCTGACAGGACTAGCCGACTTTGCCCAGCCATTTACATTTGTTACCCTATATTCTCTCTGTATAAAAGGCCACATCTATATGCCCCATACCCTTTATCCTGATTAATACTTCCTACCATATACTTTAAATGCTGTTTTGTAATTTTAAAAAAACAGAAGTAGGTATTAAGCATATATTTTCATGCCTTTCTTTTTAGCTTAAAAAAAATACTTGGGGATGGAGATGTATTTCTGAGAGGAATCAAAACAACTAAAAAAATAAAGAGACAGAAATGGTCAACTAACATATAACTATTACGATAATTATCGTCCAGCCTGGCTTTTTAGAAAGCAGTGGCAGTAACTGCCTCATTTGGGAACGCTGTGTCCCCTGTGGAATTGCTAGAAGCCTACACTTTGAGTTTGTAGGTTTGGAATGTGCTAAGTCTATAAGTTTGGGGAGTGAGATTATTGTTTAAAAGTTTGGTTTCTATTACTGTGTTATTTTATATATCCTATTAAGAAGTCCATCCTTGGGGCAGCTGGGTGGCTCAGTGGGTTAAAGCCTCTGCCTTCGGCTCAGGTCATGATCCCAGGGTCCTGGGATCGAGCCCCGCATCGGACTCTCTGCTCAGCGGGGAGCCTGCTTCCTCCTCTATCTCTCTGTTTGCCTTTCTGCCTACTTGTGATTTCTGAAGGATAAATAAATAAAATCTTAAAAAAAAAAAAAAGTCCATCCTCTGTTGCAGGGCAATTTAACACAATTGTATAAGGGAATTCATTAATGTTTATTGGAACCATTTATCTCCCCATGCATTAGTAGAGAAATTTTTCTTTAATGCCCATGTCATTTTCTTATTTCTCTTCACAGTTTCCAAAGTAATTTGTTCAATTTGGTATAATATTTTCACCATATTAAAGAGAACCTATATTTAAATCTCACAGGTGTGCACTAGCATTATGAGTGACTAGTGGAAGTAATACAAGGAAGTCTTGTTCATAAAATTCATCAGAGTGATTTTTCTCTCCTTGTAAATCTTCTCAATAAAACTTTAATATGAGAACTATTAAAATGAGTTTCTTCTGAGTGATAATTCAAATAAGAATTTTGATTTTATTAGTAGTAGTTAAATGAGTCTTTGCACCACTTCTGCTTACATGTGACTAAGAAATCCACAGACCTCTCTTCTCTAGTACCATTCCTTGTCTTACCGAAACTAAGTAATAAATGATGGGACCAAAAGTTACTTGATCCTTTTCATGCTACCTCTTTAAACCTGCTTACTGCAAAAGAAGACTTACCTGAACACTTAAGTTTAGAAATCTGTTCAGCAATTCTTTACTACGGTGTGTATGGTCTATACCTAGGGAATATTTTTGTGAGTATAAGCAACACACCCCACCTAAGTCAGATCACCTAAAACTTAACTGGGATCAGAACCTCTGAAGGAAGGGTCCAGAATATATATATCTTTAAAAAGATCTTCAGATAATTCTGAGATGTACATTTGGGTAAACAGTATTGCTCCAGGCTATATTTATAAAACAAATTACTCAGAAGGAGAGAAGAGCTTTGCACTTTTACTTGTGTTTCTCCTATCCTATTCAAACATTTTTTAAAAAGATTTATTTATTTATTTGAGAGAGCATGCATGAGTGGGAGGGGAGAAGGGTGAAGGAGAGAGAACCACAAGCCAACTTGCTTAACTGACTGCATCACCCAGGCATCCCTAAAAACTATTTTTTTAAGTTTAAATTTTAGTAGTTAACATGCAGTACAATATTGTTTCTGGAAAAATTGTTGAAGTCCTCATAACGCGTGTAGCATACCCGATTTTTTTTTAAAAGGTAGAAGAAATAAGGTAAATAGGTTAATATGGGTATCGAATGCATTCCATAAGATTTCATAAATTTATCTAGAGGGAGGCTTGTAGAATTGGCTCTGGGACTTCTCTACAGATACTGTCTACAAGTTATAAACAAGCTGATTTTCCACGAAAATACAGCTGGTTCCTGAGAGTAAGACCTGGAATGAATAATATTCTCAGTATCCTCAAGTTCCTTTAAAGTAGGGAGTGAATAATATTTTCAGAATCTATATAATAAATGCATATGGTAGATGACCCTTGAATGTTTTCTGAATTGAATTCATTTCCTATGGAGATTCCAATAATGAGTTTCCTAGAAATAATCCTCATTGTATGGGAATACTAACATTTTTAAATTCTAGCCAAAATAATAATATGTTAGAGAAGCAGGCTAAAAATGTGTGGTACAGATGTAGATGTCTTAGATAAATTTTAGGCTTAAATCTGGTTCCTAAGCTTCTGCCCCCCACATTCCCACAGTTCTGTTTATGGTGGTACCCAGGAAATCCAAGTCTTAAAAGTTTCTCTTGTGATTCTTTTTTTTTTTTTAAGATTTTGTTTATTTACTTGACAGACAGAGATCACAAGCAGGCAGAGAAGCAGGCAGAGAGAGAGGGAGAAGCAGGCTCCCCACTGAGCAGAGAGCCCGATGCGGGGCTCGATCCCAGGACCCCAGGATCATGACCTGAGCCGAAGGCAGAGGCTTTAACCCACTGAGCCACCCAGGCGCCCCTCTCTTGTGATTCTATGTAGCCAGCCTACTATGGCTCTTTATAGGCTGCTTCTGGGGACTCGTTGATTTTAAATACATTTCTAGAAATGAATGTCCTGCATATCTTTGAAGTAACTTTCTTTAAATATTCTTCTAAAAAAATTCTTCTAAATGTGAATGTAATTAAGACTCATCAGTAAGACAAGGTATTAAATACTTCTGAAATAGGAGATGTTGCTCCTTTTTTTTTTAGTAGTAGATTTAAGAACCTGAGTGTAGGGATGGGATAACTGGGTAAGGGCATTAAGGAGGGCATGTGAGGGGTGCCTGGGTCATTAAGCCTCTGCCTTCGGCTCAGGTCATGGTCCCAGGGTCTTGGGATTGAGCCCTGCATTGGGCTCCCTGCTCAGCGGAGAGCCTGCTTCTCCCTTTCACTCTGCTGCTCCCCCTGCTTGTGTTCTCTTTCTCTGTCAAATAAATAAATAAGATATATATACATGTATATGTATATATATATATATTTTTTTAAGGGTATGTATGTGATGAGCAACTGATGAATTATTGAACTTTACATTTGAAACTAATGATGTACCCTATCTTGGCTAATTGAATTTAAGTTTGTTTTGTTTTGTTTTTAAAGGAAAAAGGCAGATCCTTATGCTATAACAGAAAGCTAATTGGTTATCAAGGTAACTGTCTTCTTAAAATGTTGAAGAGCATAACTAGGAAATACACATAAGTAGAACACTCCCAATCCCAAGCCCTCCCAGTCCCTTATTCAATGTGAAGGTGGACCAAAGAACCAGGTTCAGAGAACTTGTAGCATGTTGGGTCTTCTTTAATGGCCAAATAGGTGAATGAAGCCCTTTCATCGTGAACTGAGAGCGTGGCTGGAAAATCTCTTATGTAGAGGATAACCATTTAAAAGTCTCAGTGAAGTACCCATTGGAAAAATAGATGATGTGAGAGATACTTCAGATACAGGGATATTATATGCCTCTGTAGAGAATTGGTAATCACCAGCTGTATTCCACATGGAAGCCTGAAGAATATAGTAAACTGAGGGACCAATTAGTGTATAAAGTGTCAGAACATAGATAAAGAAAATAGCGTGGTCTCTATTAATTGAATTCCTACTCTTTATAGCAGGCCAGCAGTGATGAGGTTTCTGTAGGGTTATGAACAAAAAACCTTGTATGTATTTAGAGACACACAAAGCCAAACTCTTTGTGCTCTTGTTTTTAACAAAGAAATGGAAATTGCCTACGTGTACAATATGTAGAGTATGTTACATGAGCCCTCCATACAGAAGAACAAAGTGTAACCAGTAAAAATTATATTGACACAAAAAAGTTTATGTTAAAAACAGTATATTCAGAATAATTCTCTTTCTTTATAAAATGTGGGCAAAGTTTGGAAATATATAATACTAAAAATATTAGTAGTGCTTCTCTCTAAATAGTGAAAGAATTTTTTATTTTCCTCATTTTGCTTATATGTTCCAGTAAACGTGCTTTTTACCCTTCTTGTTTGACAAAATGAAGGCAAAACCTCTTTTCTTTTTCATAAGGATCATGTATTATAATTTGACTCCCTTGTATTTCTTCCAAATCTACTTCCCTGTGATTACTTTGTTTCATATAAACCATATTATTCCCCATTGCTCTTGCTTGTGGGGAGCTTTCCTATCTTTATAGCATCTCATGAAGCATCCTTCATTTAAAAAATATCCTCTGATGATGAGTATTCTTGAAATTTTGCCTGTTCTTTAAGACCTTCCTCATATTCCAAAGTCTTTATGAGTCCCCCAATATTACCCCTGTGGCAGCTATTGTCTTATTTTCTCTTAATACCAACTGTCCTCACTACCACATTTATGTTGAACTTATATTTTGGTTTGTTTACCAGTATAAAGGTCATTAATAGGAAGAATTTTATAATCTTCTGTCTGTTTTTGGTGGCCTTTTGCATGTGCTAATCCTTCTGCCTGGAATTTCCTTTCTCATCTCCAAGGCAGTCCCCTCTACACATTCTTCAAGATTTGGCTCAGTTAGAAACCTTTCCTAACACACAACAGCATCCCAAGTGTGTGTGTTGGGCCCACAGTGCCCACAGTAGAGCCTCGTGTGTAACTCTGTTGCTGCATTCAATACTTAGTATTGTAATGGAGTATATATTTATCTGATTTTATTGGGAGTTCTTAAAGTGAGTGAATTTTATGTCAGTTTTCTTCATTGCTAATATAAATGGCACAGGCTCAATAAACATGCTGGATAAAGTTTGGGTTTTTGTTTCTGAACTCCCAGATGTTAAATCCTTGTAGGCTCACCTAGTGACTATATAGCACCATTCAAATGTAAGTTCCCTGGAATATTACATACACAAAGAAAACTCTAGAAGAAATAGTTCTTTTGTATGACATTTAGGCAAGATCATTCAACATTACCCATAAGGTTTTTAGGTTCAAATCCCTATGTGGAAGGGAATCTTGGCCCTGGGGACCTAAGATATATTTGACTGCGTTGATCAGATAAAATTACTTTTGTTCCTAAGGACTTATTTTGCATAGACTGTCGATGTTTCAGTGTGTTAGACCAGTGCCAGACCAGATGGATTTCTTGGCCCTCATTGCATTAAGTTCACATCCTATAGTCAGCTAGAGGAGTACTCTAGAATTTTCTTCACCTTATCCATCATACAGGGCACTGAAAGAACATTGCAATGCAAAGTCAGGAAATATAGAAATGAGGGCATTTGACTTCTTTCAACTTCCCTCCTGTCACACACATTTTAAGCATTTTCCTTGTCATAGAGTATTTTACCTCCATTATACATGCCAAAACTTAGTCATCTTCACATCAGCCTCCAAACCTTTGTGTCCAAAATACATCTTCCGTCTTACTAATTCTCCCTACCTCTCTTGCAACCTCTGTTGTCCAAAAGCACCACCATCTCTTGCTCAGACTGCTGTGGTACCTTCCAGTACTTTCACTGACCTCTAGTTTTACTTTCCTCTCTAATCCATTCTTCACATTGTAACCAGAATAAGTTTTTTTTTAAACTTGCCACGTTGCGGGGTGCCTGGATGGCTCAGTCAGTTGACCGTCTGCCTTCTGCTCAGGTCATGATCTCTGGGACCTGGGATCGAGCCCCGCATTAGGCTCCATGCCCAGCAGAGAGTTGGCTTCTCCCTCTCCTTTTCACCCTCCTCCTTCCTAGTGCTCTCTCACTCTCTGTCTCAAATAAATGAATACAATCTCCACCCCTCCCAAAAAAACCTTGCCACATTGCTATTGTATTTAAAACATTTACTTCCTTTTACCCTCAAAACTTTTATTAGATTCAAAGGTCCTTTGATTTTGCCCCTATCATCTTTTGCTGTATCTCCTCTTACACTATAGTCCAGCCACACTGGCTTTCTTTCAGATCATCCTTCCATCAAGGAATGGGATGATCGACCTATCATCCTTCCACTAAAAGGTCAGTTTATCTCTTATTCCATAATCTAAGTTACCCCTCCCCCATTTTATTCCTAGCATGTATTGTTAAAATATTGTCACAATTCATATGTGTGATTCTTTGGTTAATTACATTCTCCATATTTGACTCTAAACTTCATGAGAGACTGGCTTTGTTCACACTGGGGAGTCCCATTGTCTAGCCTAGTGCCTGGCAAATAGTTAAATAATTAAAATTTATTGGATGGATGTACTACCATGCATATGTGTTGAAATTACAGTATTTCTTTTTGAATAATATTTGACTTTGAACTTTTTTTTTTTTTTAATCAAATACTGAAAAGGGTAGCAATAGCCCTGATGTGTCAAGCCAGTTGGTTTGGAAGGGCTTACTTAACCAATCCCAGGAACACTGTAGAACATTTTAGTGTACTTTATTCTTTTTTTTTTTTTTAAGATTTTATTTATTTATTGTGAGAGAGAGAGAGAGAGAGAGAGAGAGCACAAGCAGACAGAGGAGCACAGGCAGACAGAGTGGCAGGCAGAGGCAGAGGAAGAAGCAAGCTCCCTGCCAAGCAGGGAGCCCAATGTGGGACTCAATCCCAGGACACTGGGATCATGACCTGAGCCGAAGGCAGCTGCTTAACCAACTGAGCCACCCAGGTGTCCCTACTTTATTCTTTATATCCATTACTTATTTATTCATTTGTTCCATTGTTATCGTGTGCTTATTGTATGCTAGTTGTTGAAGAAATAGCAATACAAGAAGGAGATAGCATCCCTACTCTTGAGATTCTTAGTCTAGCAGGGGATATGGGCTTGAAACAAATACAATAGTAGTTAAGTCATAATTGTGGTAAAGTGCTATTAAAAAGAAAGAATAAGTTACTTTAGAGCAGTGGTTCTCATTTCAGAGCGATTTTGCCCCCCAGGGGACATTTGACAAACTGAAGACATTCCCAGTTGTCACATCTGGAGGTACAGTACCACTTGCATCTACCGGGAAGATGCCAGGTGCATGGGACCACTCCACACCAAGGAATCCGAATGATCTAAAATGTCAGTAGTGCCAACAACCTGAGAAACCCTGCTCTAAAATAGGTGTAAATAAGGAAGTGGTATTTAAACAAAAAGATATATAGAAGTTCTTAGATGGGAGACTGAGAGTGGGTTGAATATATAGGCAGAGGGAAGAAAATGTGGAAAGATCTCAAGGTTCAAAGGAAAAAAAACCTCTTTTTTGTATATTAGATAACCTGAAAAAGGAGAGCAGAGAGCAAAGGATACAAAGTTATGTTGGAGAGAGAGGCAGAGGCCCACTTACATAAAGCATTTGGGGGTGTGGATAAAACATCTAGTGGGACATTCAGAGTACATTGTTGCATTGGTGTGTCTGAACTCAGAGCCTAGATGATAGATAAAACTTCGAGAGTTCTTTGCAAGGATGGTATTTGAAATTTTGAATTTATATTTTGGTTTGCCAGGTTGTAGTTGTTTTTCCTCTTGCAACACTCAATTACCAGGGCAGGTTCAGAAAAGATAGGTCAGGTTCATTCAGGATTAGCTTTGGTCAGGGAGGTGTGAAAAAGGATTTTGTGGCCAGAGAAATAGCTACTGTGTGCTCTGTGGAAACTCAGACCAGGATTGTTAAACAAACTAAATGTTTCTTTCTTTTTCTTTTTCTTTTCTTTTCTTTTTTTTTTAGTTAAAATGCTGATGATACTCCAAAATGAGATTTTTGGTATTTATCATGACAGAAAAATTTGCTATGAATTTCTAACCATAGACTATGAGAAAATGAGTATTTTCTAAAGTAACTGACTACTCTTGAACCCGATTTTGAGGGAGGAGGTTAAATTCTGGGGTAGGCGCTATATGTTGAGTGATATATTAAATAAAAGTAAAATTGGTTACTCTCTAACTTTGAATTAGCATTAAATAACAGACTCATCTTAGATAGCGCTCTGTGATTTATATTAGACATACAACTGATTCTTTTCTTATGAAGCACAAGCAGGAGAACCAGAATATCTAGAGCAGCCATCAAGAAGTGACTTCTCAAAGCACTTGAAAGAAGAAACTATTCAAATAATTTCCAAGGCATCACATGAGCATGAAGATAAAAGTCCTGAAACAGTTTTGCAGTCGGTAAGAACTTTTCTTTGAGCTCTGGGAGCATAGCCATCTTCATGACATTTCCAGCTGTGTCTCGGAGAGCAGCCTGGATGGGAGTCAGGGGAGAAAGGGCCAAGGGCAGACACTACCGTAAACACGATCAAGGACCTTGCTGTTACCCAACCCTCAGGCTGTAGCTTCCTCAGCTTAAGTTTTTTAATGCTGCCTTTTTTTCCCCCTCAAGGATATGTTTGTTTATTTTGAGAGGAAATGCTTGAGTGCCCAAGCAGCACGAGGGGCAAAGGGAAAGAGAGAAACTCCTCAAGCAGACTCCCTCCTGGGTGCAGAGCCCCGTTTAGGGCTCATTCCCAGAGTCCTGGGATCATGAACTGAGCCAAAAATCAAGAGCTGGCCGCTTAACTGACTGAGCCACCCAGGTGCCACTAAATGCTTCTTTTTTTTTTAAAAAAATTCTCTATTCCTGTTTGGGAATGATGAAAAATCATAATCATAGTCTGAATTGATCATTTTATTTGGAACTTAAGAGAAGTATAAAATTTAGCATTATTTCTCTTTTTCCCTCACCCCTTCCCTCTGTCTTTAGTCTTACTACATTGGAATAGTTGGGAATATAAGGTAATAATTTTCATTGTCCCATGGAATATGTTTAGTAGTAAATACTAGAAGTTCTAGGTTCGAGTATTAGCAGGATAAATGTGATCCTGCAAAGTGGTTTATGTGTATTTCAGTCAAGTGTCCAAACAGAATTGTCATTATAACCCTCCTGTGTTGTAGCTCTTGAATTGTATCTTTTTATAGCAATAAATGGAGTACATGGGTATTTTACTGTGTTTTCAGTGCATATGACCTTCTGAGAAATGCTATTCAAGAATTTCGTATTACAAAAACATTCACTTGCTGTAAAGATGCTTAACTACTGAGCCACCCAGGTGCCCAGGACATACATACAGTTTTCCAGCACAGTTTTCTACTTCGTGAACTTAATCTCAACAATAACCTGCTAATTGCAATGAGGTCTTTAATATGATAGGACCTTGATTAACCAAAATGCTCAATTAATGAGGTATTCTATAATATTTTGATGGATGAAATAATCAGTTACTTTTTTATTTCACTTCCTATATGAAAAATTTTGATTATATCATTTTACTATAAAAATGTTTTAATATAGGTTTCTTTTATTTTTCCAAATTTTGCAAATGTCCTGGAGGTTATAAATGAGCTTGAGATGAACCCTTGTTAACTCTACTTTAAAGCATTCCTGGAAAATGCTTTTTGTAATAGATCTGAGATGTCTAACTTCTTGGGGTGTGGTAGAAGAGGAAAACTTAGGGAGGTAGAAAGGGTAGAGAAGTAGATGCAGCTGCTACCTTTTGCCTGGTCTAAAAATGTAATTTGCTTGGCTCTTTGCTAATTAGGAATTTTATTTTTAAAGCCTATGTTATGGTTAATAAGTATCATCCTTTTAACTGTAATCAAAACCAAAGGTATGATTTAGCTTAATATAGAAACATGATTTGTTTACTTTGGCTAATCCTGTATAACATAAATTTGCAGAAACCAGCACTTAAATATATTTTTATATATAATATTTATATGTATAATACATACATAATATATATAGCTAATATATATATTATATATAATATGAATATTATAAGCCTACAGTCTCCTTCACCTTTACTTGAGAAAGGAGGATAACATTGAGAGAATATGATAGACAGCTAGCATAAATATTTTTCCATTTGGTGCATCTTCTGGAGTAGCACCAACAGTAGGCTTGAGTTGTTTGTATAAATCCTGTAACATGTCTAAGAATATGTTAATTGTGGCTGTCTGAAGCAGCCTGTTCTTGGTCTCATGATTAGTTGCTTTGGATCATAATAACCACATGCTGGTTTTTCTCACTTAAAGATATACCTTAGAAACTAAATTGTGTATATGAAAAGAATGTTCAGACTTTGGGATTAGATAGTCCTGGGTTTTTGAATATCAGTTTTACTTCTCACTAGCTATGCAGACTTGAATAAGGTGCTTAATTTTTCTGAATACCAGTTTGCTTTTACATAAAATGGAGATCATGTGGGGTTAAATTATTTTTTTTAAAGGTACCTAGCATGTAGTATAGGTATACTAAGCAGTTGTTAGTTTCTTTTTGTTACTTAAATGCAAATCATTTTACAAATATACAATATATTAAGTTTCAACCTTAGCTTAAGAATTTCCTGGAAAGTATAGTCACAGAAACCATAGAGAAATGGTCTCTAAACATATATACAGCTTACTGTTTAGAAAAATGTTTAATTTTAAATGAAATATTTTAAAATTTGAAAAATACAAAAAGCATACTTGAAGAAAGAATCACATGTACTCCCACTACTCAAAGCTCTAATCATGTAATATATTGGTATTTTTTTTCATTCTTATTTTTATATACAGGTTTGGGATTTCTTTATGTAGCTGAAGTACTTCTGCATATACAGTTTTGCTTATATATTGCCTTCTCTTCTCTAATCGTTTAACATGTGACATAACCATTTCCTCATGTTGAAAATTCTCTGAAAAAGGTTTAATGGTTGAGTGTTAATTCCATTGAGTGATTGAATTGTTATTTACATCCCTTACTCTATATTTGTTTCTACCTTTATATTATTATAAATAGGCCATTAGAAATGAAATATTCTCCATATTTCAGTTCATTTCTTTAGAATAGATTCCCCATAGTTGAATTACTGAGTTAAAAGATAGGGGGGATTACTACAATGTGGTTGTAGTTATATAGCTTTCTAGTCACCCTTTCATGAAAAACTACTTTTTAAAGCAATCCACTTAATGGATTTCAGGCCATTAATAAAAATATTTGTATTTTAATTCTTTGGGGAATGTTTATTAACTGAAACACTTACTAACTCCTTTCAAGTTTAGCTTTTGTTGAGGTGTTTATGTAAAAGGACTTGACAATATTAGAAAAAGATAAATACACCCGTACTTTCCTTTATTGAGCCCTCAAATTCTTTATATGGAAAATTTTTGTGGTACCTTAAGATACCTAATTGGACTTGATGAATGATACAACAGGATTATTATATTCACCAAAGTTTCTTTGGTGTCTCAGGTTGCATGTATATAACTTCCCAGTATTATGCTGTAGAAACTCTTCTGTGGTAACTGAAAATGTTTATTAAACATTATTTTTTCCTAAGTACAACAACTTTTTTTTCCAAAACCCATATATTTTATAAGGATCAGTATACTAATACTGATCAGTTTCACAGTTGCTACTTGACTTAAATTTATATTCTCTCTTCTTAAGATAATATTGCTTTAGATTGATTTGATTGTGAGAAGTGTTTGACCACAAAGTCTAGACAGATCTCCTAATTTACCTGATCAAATTTCACTGTTGTGGTTAGAGACCTAGCATAATTGTTCTTCTTTCATAAGCATATCTCTCTAGGTATGTATGCTAGTCATATTGGGTTATTCTATTCAGATAAAAACACTTTAAAGTAGTATAATATTATTATAATACTGGTAATACTTGTCATTATAGAACAACTATTATATATGAAGTATTGGATTAGCTAAATATTATCTCTCATGATCACAACAACCTTGCAGGGTGGTTATTTCCTCTTGAAAATAAGGAAACCTTTTCTAAATATGTTATGCTTAAAAGTAGCATTTCTTTTAAAAGGGACAATGTTAGTCTTGGCCATTAGTTTTGTTTTAGTGTTTAAACCCTTCTTGCATTTATACTTCTTTTTTTTTTTAAGATTTTTTAAAAAATTTATTTATTTGACAGATAGATCACAAGTAGACAGAGAGGCAGGCAGAGAGAGGCGGGGGAGGGGAGAGCAGGCTCCCAGCTGAGCAGAGAACCCGATTGGATTCCGGGACTCTGGGATCATGACCTGAATCGAAGGCAGAGGCTTTAACCCCCTGAGCCACCCGGGCGCGCCTGCATATAGACTTCTGGAAAGTCATAAAATGTTTTCATCTCTAGAATTTACTTACATTTCAAATGAAATAAAGCCCCTTTAATTGCATTTATTAAAATTTTGTTTATGTCAAAACTAAAGTTTATCTTTTGCTTCAGAAAACTAAATCTGCAAATTGAAATTACTTAAGCAAGCTGCTTTCAAGCACCTTAAGTACTTGTGAAATTTGTTTATAGGTATATAGTGAATATTCTAATTATAAATTTATTCAGTAACATAAGATCTTTTTGAATTATGGACAGTATTTTTGGATGAACCATATTTGTATCTTTGAGTGGACTTTTCTGGATTTCATACAATCTTCCACTCTGTTAGTGTGGAATTTGTTGCCAAAGAAAAGGATGAAAAGAAAAAAAAATCTGATTGAATTGTTAAAAAGAGATGTCACTTCCCAGCATCTTTTTCAGAAGCAAGAATTCATCAGACACACATATAAATATATCGTACAATGCATCATACGAGACTCTCGTAGGCTATACGTAGTGAGCTAAGCACAATAGACTGTGGATATAAACTGGATATACTGTTAATGCTTAGGAAGGATAGAAAAATAAAACCATAAAAAGAAAACCTACAAACTCTCATGGGTTCAGAGGAGGTCATGTCTTCTTGTGATGGAGTTGTCAAGAAAGGATTTATAGAATTACTAGAATTAAAAAAAAAAAAAACCTCAGCTGTAACTTAGAGACAGCAGTAGGAAATATAACTACCAGTATTTATTATTTTTAAGGATTTGGTGTCCAAATGCTTTGTAGAAAAAAAAAAATTAGTGGTTGAGTTGTAAAAGGAAAGTTATATATCTTATGTTATTGCTTAATTAAGGCATTCACCTCTAATATTGGTTTTGGGTGGTTTCATCTCATACTAAGCAAGTATAGATATTTTTTAAAGACTCAGGAATCTCTGCCCTTTTTACTTGATATTCCATTGTTCTCTTTTCTAATGTTCATACTAATAATTTTTTTTCTGCAGAAACCTGAAAATACCACAAGCCAACCACCTTCTAACCAGCAAGTTGTAGAGGTGGCGATTCCTCATGTAGGGAAATTCATGATTGAGTCAAAGGAGGGGGGTTATGATGACGAGGTACCTTTATTGTAGACCTCTGCACTGTTCCTACTTACCTGTGCCTATTTAATACACGTACTTTGGGCATGCATGCACCTTCACATTTATGTGTATTGCTGCATAACATACAGCTTGGCCACCCATGGTGGTCTGAAATTACCTTGCCAACTGCTTACAGAACTTTGAATTTCAAATGAAAATTTAAGTAGAAAGCTTATGGAATTTGTCAAAAGAATAATTTAATGTTTCTAGAGTTAATTCTTTTATGTAGACATATCAATTTTTTCTAGGTTGATATATTACAATAAGGTTTGTTCAGTTATGTAGCAAAAACTTTGAACATTTAAAAATAATTTTTTCCTGTTTTACTTGAATTCTATATTATCCTACTTTGCCTACTATTTCCTGCCAAAACATCCTACAGCCTGATTGCAAATAGATGGTGGATAGTTTTGCCTCTGCAACCTCCATGTGAATGTGAATTGAGCAATTGATTATTATCGAATGCCTTCCAGTGCTTTATACACTGTTCTTGAGAATCCAGATGAAAATGTGCTATTGTCCCATCATATCCCCCCCCTTTTCTCACTTTTTTCTTAAGACTCATTTGATCTTTCTTATATTTGAGGGCAGGGCCAGTAAAGCTGTTTCTGAATAGTATGGAAGACCTTGAATTCTATCATTTGTTAGTTTTTACTGGCATGGATGAGAATTTATTTTATTTTATTTTATTTTAATTTTATTTATTTATTTTGACAGAGGGAGATCACAAGTAGGCAGAGAGGCAGGCAGAGAGAGAAGGGGAAGCAGGCTCCCTGCTGAGCAGAGAGCCAGATGTGAGGCCTGATCCCAGGACCCTGAGACCATAAACTGAGCCGAAGGCAGAGGCTTCAACCCACTGAGCCACCCACGTGCCCCTGGATGAGAATTTAATATATAGCAAATAGTTTTTCCAAGTAACTTTTTTTCGGATTTACTTTGAAGTTATAATTAAGTGATTATGTAAGAGTTAATCACTGAAACCAGCAGTGTCACAAAGACATTAAGATTACTGTGCCAGTGTAAGAAAGCATCGGCCATAAGGAGAATAAGAAGATGGTTTATGAGATAGAAACTGGCCAGATGAATTTTCTGAAGCAGATATTAGGTATATTGTGACTCTTAGTGTATAATCAAAATTTGGGTGATAGGTTCAGTGAACCAGAGGTATCAGATGCAATCTCTTGATTGCTCTATTACCATAGCTTCATAGTACGCTGAGTTTTCTCATTTTGCAGGTATTTTAGAATGTGAACAGCTGAGAGTGATAAGCTATTTCAAAAACAGAGAAATGCTTAAATATGTAGTACTTAATAGCAGTGCATTGTTCCACTTAGCTATTTCATTAACATGTTGCTGCTTGAAAATTATAGAAACTGCCGTGTTTTTAGTAAAAATGTTAATTTATTGACCAAGTACCTGAGTGCTTGTTTTGGGGTAAGCCCTGTGGCATTTTAAAATTTAGAATTGTGATTAATCATTTAACACTGTCTTTTGTGTAACTGCTTATGCTGTTGGCAGAGATGCATTTTGTTTTGTTTTTGTAACTGATTGGAGTGACAGTTTAACCATGCATGTACCTGGGAACTTTAAGTCATGTGGATACAGGGCTGCAGCTCACACATGTTCAGGTTGTACTGTTGTGTAAGGGTGCCCAGCGAGCAGGGCAAAGTGGAGGTGAAATTGAGCTCATGCTGAGCTCCTCAAACCTTAAAGAGGCACTTTTTTTAAATAAAAAGAGTGTTGCCTGTTCTAAGTGGTTCTCAGAGAGCAACACTTTTTTGATTGTTTGTAAAGAAGGAGGTGCCTTTTTGGAATTCTTCAGTTCAGAGAGGGTGGGTTGCCTTATTGCAGTTTGCACAAAGGCACCATCTAGAGCTAGCTGTGGCCCTGTATGGATGATTTTCAAAGATACTTATATGCATATTGGACCATATCAGCCATAAAATAGGCAATGGTTAATTTATAAGTAGTGAAAAACAAAGTACTTTTAACTTGCATGTTAAGATATTATTTTGGTTTTTGATATTTTTTTATGTTAACCGTTCAAAAACTCTTTAAATTCCTTGTGGCAGATCATGATGACACCGAACATGCAAGGTATTATCATGGCGATAGGTAAATCCAGGAATGTATATGACAGGTGTGGCCCTGAAGCAGGGTTCTTTAAGGTACAATTAACATTTTCATTTAATTTTTTATGTTTTTAAATGAACTTCTTAAAATATTTTATTTCCTTGAATTAAATTTTGTTTCCTATATAATTTCTCTTTTCCTATCTTAGCCATGGCCACCTGATGTTCTAAGGGGTTTTTTTGTGCATGAATCTAAGAGTGATTTTTTTGTTGTTTTGTTTTGTTTTGGTAACCCAGATAATTCAACAAAAAACAAAGTATTTTACCTGAGTTACACTAATAGTTCACCTTTGGGTTATTAGCAGAAATTTGAAATGTGTTTTTATTTGAAGGGAATAAAAGGTATTGATGAGTGAAAATAGAAACTGAGTAATTGCTTCTGGTATAGTTTGTTTTCTTCTCATTGGTAATACTGTTCATTAGTATTACAATATTTTTATTTTTTTAGAATTTATTTATTTGACAGAAAGATAGCACAAGTAGGCAGAGTGGCAGGCAGAGGGAGAGGGAGAGAGGGAGAAGCAGGCTTTCTGCTGAGCAGGGAGTCTGACGCGGGGCTTGATCCCAGGGCCCTGGGATCATGACCTGAGCTGAAGGCAGCCACTTAACCAACTGAGCCACCCAGACACCCAGTATTACAATATATATTTTTTAAAAATTTCACCATCATTTGATTTTAAACTGCTTTCTTCACTTGGTTGTTTCAAAAATGATTTGTTCATTTATTTTTATGTTTCTTATTCACTTACATTTTCTCCTGAATTTTTAATATCCTAGTCATTTCAAGAAATGTGAGACCATCAAGCAATTGCATTATTCCTTGACCAAATCTCTTTTCCCCTCTAATGATGTGAAAATGTTGGGGCTTGGAAGCAAACTGTCAGGAAAGAATTCTTGAGACGTCTTCGGTGCAGAAAGGTGGTTTTATTAAAGCACAGGGACAGGACCTGGAGACAGGAAGAGCTGCACTATTGGGGTTGTGAGGGGTGGCTGATTATATACTTTCAAATTGGGAAGGAGTTAGGGATAGCATAAATCTCTAAGGAATTTAGAAGCAAGGTTTCCAGGACCTTGAGGGGCTAGCTGTTGTTAGGAAAAGGTCATTTATCACCCTCTAGTAAGACCTTTGTCATGAGACCCTTCAGATGAATATCAGTGGGCTATACGCTTGGAGGATGATTGCTAACATATATCTTGGTGGGGGGTGGGGGTTAGAGACGAAGTTTCCAAAGGGATTTTTATATATTAAAGGAGACTTACAGGATCCTGGAGATCAGGCTAATGTGAAGATAAGGTTGTCTTCACCCTTAGCAGGGTATTAACATCAAAGCAGTTTTGTTCTAGAGGAAGGTCACAAGCTCCTTATCTCAAGGGCATGTCAATGAGTGGGCTTTAAGTTGTAGGGAAATTTAATTTTTTTTTCTTTTGCCTTTGTTCTCCACATCATCTTATACCAGATCTTTACAATATTTTAATTACAATATTATTGGTCTTACATTTTTGAAAGATGAAAGCACTGTATGGCTTGTCTTTTTATTTTGACTTACCAAAAACTTAAGTTGTTTCTACTTCTCACCCTTTTTAGTGTTTTTTTTTTTCCAAAAAAACCCAAAAAGGCTTTACTGAGATACAGTTCACTACAGTAAACTGTATGCTTCCTTTCTTGACCTTAAAAATCTCAAACTTTCCCTTAATTTTCTATATCCTGCCTTCATCCAACTCAGTCTTCAAAAAGCTGCCTATTTTCACTATTTCTTTCATTCTTTAGTGCCAAAAAAGGCCTTGTGCATAGTAGCCTTATAGTAATAAACATTTTTGAACTTGTTAGAGTGACTGGCCATCTTGGTGTGCCCAAGACTGAGGAGTTTTCTGGAATATAGGATTTTAAGTGTTAAACAAACGGATACCAGGATGAGTTGATCACCCTATTAAGTAAGAAAGGTAAAAAACTGCTGTTATTGAAAAAAAAAAACCAAAACTTTGTTTAAAACTCACCTTATTTCCAGGTGGCCTACATTTTCTTTTCTTAAAATACACAGAATGTATGTCTTCTGAAGTTTTCATGTATTTCTTGTGGGAAAATTATCTGTCATTTAGAGTAACACTGTCATTTTTTTTTTCCAAGTTAGATATCTTTATGTTGAATTGGGAATTTCACATTTTTTAGATTGATGCCTGCCTATATTGTAAAGAGCCAGCTAATTAGATACATTACAAACAAGAGTACACTCCACCCCCACCTCCGCTGTGGTAACAGTTTCTGGTTATTTTATCAAATCCTATTGGCATGAATTCCATATCTTTAAGTAAATACAGAATGCTTAAGTTTTTGTGATTCTTGGTTTACACATTTCCTGTTGAATCCCTACTCGGGGATATGAACAATGAGTTCTCCTTCTCCTGTGCCTGCTCCCCCCACCCCATAGTTCCCACCCTTCCATCTTCCCGTCTGTCTGCGCGCGCGCGCGCACACACACACACACACACACACACACGTGTGTAAAATTTTGTCCTTTGGATTAAAACAGAATTCTCAGTGTGTGTTACTATTTCTATGTATGTTACTCAGGATTGAGCTGAATCATAAACATTACTTTGACTTTTAACCCCCTCAGCTTTCATTTTCTTTGGAGTTGTTTTATTTTTTGGTTTCCTTGGTTTTCTATATGTATTACTGATGTGCTTCTAAACTCAGTTTAGAGAGTTTAAAAGATTTAAACAACAGAATGTGGGAGATTTAAACAAAGATTTTGTTTTGTTTTAAAATCTTTGTTTAAATCTCCCATATTCTGTTGTCAGTTTTACCTTCTTGGGGGAATTTATTCTGGAAGAGATCTCTTCTGGAATACACATCTTCTGTAAATCTGTTATTCCAGAGTTTTGTAATCTGCTTCAGTCTGCACTGATTTTCTTTTACACCCAGTATATAACTCATATCTTGGGATCTTTATTCACCATTACCTGGGGATGTCCTTTGTGACTTGTCCTTTATATATTTTCCATATTTCATATATTTTTTTCTTTTTCAGTTTACCCTCTGATTTTGAGGCAGCAGCAAATCTCTGAAGCTTATATCCATGTATATTTATTTTCACCTATCTGTATTTGAGGCGTGTGTGTGTATATGTATTTGTATATGTATATATGTACATATATATGTATGTGTGTATATGTATATATATGCGCACACACACATATATAAAATCTTATGTAAATATCAGTTTATAATGTATTTTCTGGTATAGGTAAATGATTAGCATTTGGAAAATTCTAGCTGATAATACATAATTTTAAAAAATTTGTCATGTAAATAACAGTAGTAATAGTACACAATGCAATCATGCAGTAATATATGTGTTTAAATTAAAACTAATAATGGCAGTCTCTGCCACTGCCTGTGTAACCACTGTGATCACTGTGTAACCTTTCTGATTTCTTCCTTTTGTTTATTCAATCATGCATATATAGGGAATTTTTTTTCATTTTTAAATTTTACTATTCATATTATTTTGTAACATATCACTCAGAAATATATTGAGGGCATTCTTAAAATAAAGGCAGTATATCTACCACATTATCTTTTCTACCTGCATTTAGTATTCCATAGTATAGATGTATATTTTCATTTATTGTATATTACCCTCTTTTTTAAAAAAGATTTTATTTATTTGGCACAGAGAGAGAGGAAGTGAGAGAGGGAATAGAAGCAGGGGGAGTGGAAGAGGGAGAAGCGGGCTTCCTGCTGAGCAGGGAGCCTGATGTGGGCCTTGATCCCAGGACCACAACCAGAGCCAAAGGCAAAGTCTTAATGACTGAGCCACCCAGATGCCCCTATATGTCTTTATGGACATATGCCCTGTTTTTTTCCCAGTCCGCCATTTCTGTTTGAGTTAGTTTATTGTACCTTTATTTCATAAAGAAGTTTTAAAAACACTGCTTTCAAATCTTTCTCTCCTTTCTGGATTCTGGAGTTTCATTGCTATACAAAAAGTCTTCTTTGACCCAAGGTATTATAAGTTTTCTGTAGTAGTTTCTTAAAGCACTTTTCTTAGTAAATTTTTAGTTTTATGAATTCAAATGTACACACTATTTACTCAGGATTTTTACTTGGGTTTTTACATTCCCAATAAAATTTTACCGTATTTTTCTTTTTTCTGCTATCTTCATCAGGTTTGATCTTATGCTTTTGTTAGCTTTAGTAAGTGAGTTTGAAAGCTTTTTTGTTTTTCTTATACAGTGGTGTAGTTTACATAGGAATTATCTATTCCATAAAAGTAAGTTAGAACTTTTTTTTTTTAAAGATTTTATTTATTTATTTGATAGAGATCACAAGTAGGCAGAGAGGCAGAGAGAGAGAGGAGGAAGCAGGCTGTCCGCAGAGCGGAGAGCCCGATGCGGGGCTCGATCCCATGACCCTGGGATCATGACCCGAGCCGAAGGCAGCGGCTTTAACCCACTGAGCCACCCAGGCGCTATGAGCCTAGGCCCCTTTTTTTGGTTGTAGATTTTTTTGATAATTTTTTTTGATTGTTGTTGTCGTCCCTTCTACAGTGATTGGCCTATTTAAATATGCTTTTGGTTTTTTTGGCAATTGATTTTTTAATCATTGTCAACATTCAGAAAATATATACAAAACATAATAACTAACATGGTAGCTGCTTCTGCCTTACTGTTTCCCTAAATTAGACATAGTATATTGATAATTTTTTTTTTGATTTCATGAAATTTCTTTATTTTTTTTTTTTACTTTATTTAAGCTTTATTTAAACATATGATGTAACCCCACCACCCTCCCCCAACCCCTCTTCCCCCCACCCCCCTCAGTTTGTTTTATGACATTAAGAGTCTCTTTTGGTTTTTCTCCCTCCCGATCCCATCTTCTTTCATTTTTACTTTTCCTACCACCTTAACTCCCACCCCCGTTGCATCTCCACTTCCTCATATCAGGGAGATCATGTGGTAGTTGTCTTTCTCCAGTTGACTTATTTCGCTAAGCATAATACGCTCTAGTTCCATCCATGTCGTCGCAAATGGTAAGATTTCATTTCTTTTGATGGCTGCATAGTATTCCATCGTATATATATACCACCTCTTCTTTATCCATTCATCTGTTGATGGACATCTAGGTTCTTTCCATAACTTGGCTATTGTGGACATTGCTGCTATAAACATTCGGGTACACGTGCCCCTTTGGATCACTACGTTTGTATCTTTAGGGTAAATACCCAGTAGTGCAATTGCTGGGTCATAAGGTAGCTCTATTTTCAATTTTTTGAGGAACCTCCATGCTGTTTTCCAGAGTGGTTGCACCAGCTTGCATTCCCACCAACAGTGTAGGAGGGTTCCCCTTTCTCCACATCCTCGCCAGCATCTGTCATTTCCTGACTTGTTCATTTTAGCCATTCTGACTGGTGTGAGGTGGTATCTCATTGTGGTTTTGATTTGTATTTCCCTGATGCCCAGTGATATGGAGCACTTTTTCATGTGTCTGTTGGCCATCTGGATGTCTTCTTTGCAGAAATGTCTGTTCATGTCCTCTGCCCATTTCTTGATTGGATTATTTGTTCTTTGGGTGTTGAGTTTGCTAAGCTCTTTGTAGATTTTAGATACTAGCCCTTTATCTGATATGTCATTTGCAAATATCTTTTCCCACTCTGTCAGTTGTCTTTTGGTTTTGTTGACTGTTTCCTTTGCTGTGCAAAAGCTTTTGATCTTGATGAAGTCCCAATAGTTCATTTTTTCCCTTGCTTCCCTTGCCTTTGGC
>RCUC01131722.1:0-46369 GCA_003697995.1 Taxidea taxus jeffersonii | reverse complement strand
GCTTTCCTAGAGACATATAAACTGCCAAAACTGAACCAGGAAGAAATAGAAAACCTGAATAGGCCCATAACCAGTAAGGAGATTGAAACAGTCATCCAAAATCTCCAAACAAACAAAAGCCCAGGGCCAGATGGCTTCCCAGGGGAATTCTACCAAACATTTAAAGAAGAATTAATTCCTATTCTCCTGAAACTGTTCCAAAAAATAGAAATGGAAGGAAAACTTCCAAACTCATTTTATGAGGCCAGCATCACCTTGATCCCCAAACCAGACAAGGATCCCATCAAAAAAGAGAATTACAGACCAATATCCTTGATGAACACAGATGCAAAAATTCTCACCAAAATACTAGCCAATAGGATCCAACAGTACATTAAAAGGATTATTTGCCACGACCACGTGGGATTTATTCCAGGGCAGCAGGGTTGGTTCAACATCCGCAAATCAATCAATGTGATACAGTACATTAACAAAAGAAAGAACAAGAACCATATGATACTCTCAATAGATGCTGAAAAAGCATTTGATAAAGTGCAACATCCCTTCCTAATCAAAACTCTTCAAAGTGTAGGGATAGAAGGCACATACCTCAATATTATCAAAGCCATCTATGAAAAACCCACGGCAAGTATCATTCTCAATGGAGAAAAACTGAGAGCTTTTCCGTTAAGGTCAGGAACACGGCAGGGATGTCCGCTATCACCACTGCTATTCAACATAGTACTAGAAGTCCTAGCCTCAGCAATCAGACAACAAAAAGAAATTAAAGGCATCCAAATCGGCAAAGAAGAAGTCAAACTATCGCTCTTTGCAGATGATATGATACTATATGTGGAAAACCCAAAAGGCTCCACTCCAAAACTGCTAGAGCTTGTACAGGAATTCAGTAAAGTGTCAGGATATAAAATCAATGCACAGAAATCAGTTGCATTTCTTTACACCAACAACAAGACAGAAGAAAGAGAAATTAAGGAGTCAATCCCAATTACAATTACACCCAAAACCATAAGGTATCTAGGAATAAACCTAAACAAAGAGGCAAAGAATCTATACTCAGAGAACTATAAAGTACTCATGAAAGAAATTGAGGAAGACACAAAGAAATGGAAAAATGTTCCATGCTCATGGATTGGAAGAATAAATATTGTGAAAATGTCTATGCTACCTAAAGCTATCTACACATTTAATGCAATGCCTATCAAAATCCCATCCAATTTTTTCAAAGAAATGGAACAAATAATCCTAAAATTTATATGGAACCAGAAAAGACCTCGAATAGCCAAAGGAATATTGAAAAAGAAAGCCAAAGTTGGTGGCATCACAATTCCAGACTTCAAGCTCTACTACAAAGCTGTCATCATCAAGACAGTATGGTACTGGCACAAAAACAGACACATAGATCAATGGAACAGAATAGAGAGCCCAGAAATAGACGCTCAACTCTATGGTCAACTAATCTTCGATAAAGCAGGAAAGAACATCCAATGGAAAAAAGACAGCCTCTTCAACAAATGGTGTTGGGAAAATTGGACAGCCACATGCAGAAAAATGAAATTGGACCATTTCCTTACACCACACACGAAAATAGACTCAAAATGGATGAAGGACCTCAACGTGAGAAAGGAATCTATCAAAATCCTTGAGGAGAACACAGGCAGCAACCTCTTCGACCTCAGCCGCAGCAACTTCTTCCTAGGAACAACGCCAAAGGCAAAGGAAGCAAGGGAAAAAATGAACTATTGTGACTTCATCAAGATCAAAAGCTTTTGCACAGCAAAGGAAACAGTCAACAAAACCAAAAGACAACTGACAAGAGTGGGAGAAGATATTTGCAAACGACATATCAGATAAAAGGCTAGTATCCAAAATCTACAGAGAGCTTATCAAACTCAACACCCAAAGAACAAATAATCCAATCAAGAAATGGGCAGAGGACATGAACAGACATTTCTGCAAAGAAGACATCCAGATGGCCAACAGACACATGAAAAAGTGCTCCACATCACTGGGCATCAGGGAAATACAAATCAAAACCACAATGAGATACCACCTCACACCAGTTAGAATGGCTAAAATGAACAAGTCAGGAAATGACAGATGCTGGCGAGGATGTGGAGAAAGGGGAACCCTCCTACACTGTTGGTGGGAATGCAAGCTGGTGCAACCACTCTGGAAAACAGCATGGAGGTTCCTCAAAAAATTGAAAATAGAGCTACCTTATGACCCAGCAATTGCACTACTGGGTATTTACCCTAAAGATACAAACGTAGTGATCCAAAGGGGCACGTGTACCCCAATGTTTATAGCAGCAATGTCCACAATAGCCAAGTTATGGAAAGAACCTAGATGTCCATCAACAGATGAATGGATAAAGAAGAGGTGGTATATATATACAATGGAATACTATGCAGCCATCAAAAGAAATGAAATCTTACCATTTGCGACGACATGGATGGAACTAGAGCATATTATGCTTAGTGAAATAAGTCAACTGGAGAAAGACAACTATCACATGATCTCCCAGATATGAGGAAGTGGAGATGCAATGGGGGCGGGAGTTAAGGTGGTAGGAAAAGTAAAAATGAAACAAGATGGGATCGGGAGGGAGACAAACCAAAAGAGACTCTTAATGTCATAAAACAAACTGAGGGGGGTGGGGGGGAGATGGGTTGGGAGAGGGTAGTGGGGTTACATTATATGTTTAAATAAAGCTTAAATAAAAAAAAAGAAGATGTGTTATATATAACATATATACAATGGAATATTACGGAGCCATCAAAAAACCAAAATCTAGCCATTTGCAATGACGTGAATGGAACTAGAGGCTATTATGTTAAGTGAAATAACTCAATCAGAGAAAAGCAATTATCATACAATCTCACTGATATGAGGAATTTGAGAAACAAGACAGAGGATCATAGGGGAAGGGAGGGAAAAAATGAAACAAGATGAAACCAGAGAGGGAGACAAAGCATAAGAGACTCAATCTTAGGAAACAAACTGAGGGTTGCTGGAAGGGAGGGGAGTGAAATGGATGGGGTGACTGGGTAATGGACATTGGGGAGGGTATGTACTATGGTGAATGCTGTGAATTGTGTAAGACTGATGAATCACAGAGCTGTACCCCTGAAACAAATACTACATTACATGTTAATTAAAAAATAATAAATTTAAAAAATTTAAAAAAAATTCCATCTTAAGGCTGATTATGAATTAGTGACAGTCATGAATGGAGACACAGGTTGAACTCTTTGATCCATCTTGACTTAAATTTTGTATTTTTGAGGTCAAGTTTCTATTTCCTTTCTTCCTCCCTCCCTGCATCCCATCCTTCCTTCCTCTCTCTCTTCCTTCCTTCCTTCCTTCGCCTATGGATGTTCCATTGCTCCAGTACTATTTGTTGAAATAACTGTCCTTTCTCCACTGAATTGTTTTTGCACCTTTGTCAAAAATTAGTTAAGCAATAGGTGTAAGTTTATTTCTGGATTCTCAATTCTATTCCAATGATCTGTATATATGTTTATTCATCTGCTGGTATCATACTATCTTGATTACTATAGCTATATAATAAATCTTAACATCAGAAACAATGATTCCTCCAACTTTATTCTTTTTGGAAATTATTTTGGCAATAGAGATCCTTTGCCTTTCCACATAAATTTTGGAATTAACTTTCCTATGTCTACAAAACGTCTCGCTGGGGTTTTGATAGGAATTGTGTTAAGCCTATATATCAATCTGGGGAGAATCAATATCTTAATTATGTCAAGTCTTCCAATGTATAAACAAAATCCTTCAATCTATGAACTCTCCAATTATCCTGGTCTTCTTTGATTTCTTTCATTACATTTTGTAATGAAAAAGGTACAGATCTTGTACCTGTTTTGTTACATTTATATTTAAGTATTTCATTTGCTTTGAAGCAATTTTAAATGGCATCATGTTTTAAATTTTGGGTTCTATATTATTATTGTATAAAGAAATGCAGTTGATATTAGGCATTGATCTTGTAGCTTGGCTGAATTAGTTAGTTTCACAAAGTTTTTTAAAAAACATCTTAATTGTAAAAATCCTATAAAATGAGATCTGTCCTCTTAACAAGTTTTTAAGTGCACAGTACAGTATTGTTTACTATAAGCATCATGTTGTACAACAGATCTCTAGAACTTTTACATCTTGCATGAATGGAATTTATAACCATTGAATAACAAATCCCAATTTCCCTTTCCCACAGCCTCTGGCAACCATAATTCTACATTATGCTTTGATGAGTTTGGCTACTTTAGAAACTTCATAGAAATGGAATCATGCAGCATTTGTCCTTCTGTGACTGTCTTATTTCTCTTAGCATAATGTCCTCAAAGTTCATCTATGTTGTAGTACATGACAGAATTTCCTTCCTTTTTAATGGCTGAGTAATATTCCATTGTGTATATACACTCCATTTCTTCATCTAGTCTCTGTTGATGGACATTTAGGCTGTTTCCATCTCTTGTCTATTGTGAATAATATGGCAACAAACATGGGAGGTCTGATATATATTTAGTTAATTATAAGACATTACACATTCTGGATTTGCCTTACTGTTTACTGTTTTCTTGTGTTTATTTTTAACCTTATTCTTTTAGATTCTTTACTTCCTGTAGACTGGAAATGATGTCTAAACCCTCAATCAGATTCAGTTTGAACATGTGTAGCAAGTGTACATCATAAGTGATGGTTTGTGCATCACCTCAAGAGAAATAACAGTCAGGTTGTCCCACTATTAGTGAGGCTTCATTTCATTACTTGATTAAGGTGCTAGATCTTGCCATTGTAAAGGTGCACCTTCTTGGCATTAGCAAGTAGTCTATAAGAATAAATATTTCAAAATGCTTTGATGGAAGCCAATTGGTTCTTTCCAGAGAAAGATGATCATCTCTGGTAGGATCATGTCCCTTTCAGGAATATATGAGGGTGAATATCCAAATTAGGGGAGAAATACATGAGGCTTGCAAAAAGATTACTGACTTTTACAGAATAGAAAATGTGTTTCTGGTCTATAATTTAATTCAAGCTGGCTCTTTAATTTAATTCAAATGTATTAGTTACGGAATACTCAGAGATAAGAGAGTGGGAAAGTCTGAACTCTAAGATGTGATCCTTAAAGTAGAAATCTCCCTTCCTTTTGTTCTGTGGTGACAGCAGATAGTCACTTACCTACACAGTAGCAAAGAGCTAGCGAGGGAAGCTTCTATCAGAAGCCTGCTTATCAAGGGAGGATTTTATACAAGGTTTTCTAAAAGAGGGCTCAAGAAGTGTAATGTTGGTTTGAAAGTGAAGAAAACTGCCCTTTTGTTCATTTCAAGTGTCAGGATGCTTTGTCTCTCTGCTCACATGCTCTCTCTCTCTCTCTTTCTCTCAGGTAAGTAAATAAAACCTTAAAAAAAAAAAAGCCCCAGAACTTAAAAAAAATAGATCTATTCTCTAAGCAGCTTTCAAATACACATTACAAGGAGCAAAATTATTGAGGGCAACAGTGATGCCATTGGAAATGGACATAAGCCTCTTGCTTCCTTTGCAAACCTATTTGGCTGGGATGTTATAATGGCCACTGGGGCTTCTTAAACATGTCTTTAGGGAACTTGGGACCAAGGTATTCACTAAGTTTCTTTGGTCTTGACTTCAGTCCCTTCCTTTTAGTGCTGGATAGATTAACACGTGGTCAAGGACTCTGGGCCCTTGCATTTCATCCTTAGGTTTAGCTGACTAAGAAAGTTTTTACTTAATTGAGGTAAAGAATACCCCCTATTCCCTCACCTCCAGGTAGAAGATAATATGGGTTTTTAAAGTACAGTGGCTTTTTGCTTTACTTGTAATTGTTCCTTTATCGTTTGAGGGAGATAATCTTTTTGTACTTCTATTAGTTCTGCAGTTCTGAGTGTGATCAGTCAAGTATCAGCAGTTTTCTCAGGGAGAGAAAAAACAGTATTTTCACAGAATTAGAAAAAATATCCTCAAAACAAAATCTGAGAAAATGAGGACACTAGGTTTTACCACACTCTCCCCACCCTACCTCTTATTGGTTGATATATAAGGTAAAGCAGAGAATCACGTGGATTTGTTTTGTTTATTGAATGCATCAGGATGGAAATCTGAGCATTGAAGATACATGGTCTGAAAATCCTTTAGGTAAGTAAATTACCTATTTAGTTTCATCTGTAAAGCTCCCGTCTTTATAGGCCTTTATATTCTTTGCATTGGCTAAAGCACCCTTAGATTTGTGTTTAGGGGTTCTGAGCTGGGTTTCTTCTCAGCATATTATTTTTCTGAAAGGCCCAAGTATGGCATTACTTCACCCTGAAGTCCCCACAGGGTCTGGGCAATGTTCTTGGAAAGACAGGGATGATCTCACCCAGTTGGAAGAAGGGTCACATCATAAAATAATAGTCCTTCTCTCCGACCACTGCACATTGCTAAAATATATTGTCTCTTGACCTTTTGGCTAAGATTCCATGTAGAACAACTAAAATATTAGCTTCCTGTCAGCTTTGTCATACTCGAGGCTATAATTTCTGACGGCTGCAAGAGATCTTGTGCTTTGTGGGGGCCCAGCTGAGCCCCTTTGTGATAGCTGAGTTTGTCCAAAAAGACTGGATCATAGATTACCCAGTCCAATTAGCCATGTAATGCTCGAGTCCTCAGTGCGATGTTTGCTGCTTTTCTCCTGGCTGGGATTGTCCAGCTTGGACTTGAATACCACCAGTGAAGGGCAGGGGACTTAGAGCCAGCCCATTCCATTTTTGACTTACTATTTGGCTGACTACAAAAAGTTCTTTCTTCTGTTCAACTGAGGCCTTTTCCCTTAAAACTCAGGGTCATTAATCCCAGTTCTTCTGTGGGTCAATGCACATTAAGTCCAATCCCTTCTCAAATATTTGAAGTTAGCTACTGTCTGTTTCCCAAGTTGTCTTTAGGTTAAATAACCTAGTTTCTTGAACACATTCTCCTGGGACTTGGATTCGGGTCTTTTACCAAGCATATCCCATGCACACTCTAATATGTGTACCCAGAGTTGAACTTCGCACTGAGTTATCCACTTTTTCTCATTTTTAATATTATATATTTATGAGAGCACCATACAGAACCATTAGATTTCTTTTGCAATCATATCACACTATTGACACATATTCAGTTTATTATTAATTAAAATTCTGAAGTCTCTTACATACTTACTGACTCTAAACTTTGCACAGCTAATTTTTGAACCTATGTATAGGATTTTGTGCTTATTCATTCTAAATTTTGCTTGTTAGATTTGCCCCATTGTTCTAGCCTATCCCACTCTTTCTGAATCCTGATTCTTTTTTCAACAATATTTGCTGTCCTTCCTGCATTTTTATCATCTACAAATTTGCTGAGCATACCTTCTGTATTTGCATCTTATTACTCACTGATGTTAGAAGGGCAAAATCAAGGACAGATGGCAAGTGAAAATGGAAATTACAGTCCAATAATGAAGTAACCTTACTATTGATTCCAATAGTAATGATTTCTAGGTCTAACCAGTAGAACAAGTCCTTGTGTAGTGAATCTGGTGTGGTGGGAGAGATTGATAATATCTCAGTAACTTATACTCCCGATATGGCTTCTGAATTATAAAAGAAGCAAGAAATTAAAGACAGCCTTTAAAGCAAAAGTGAAAAAAAAAAAACCACAAAAACATCTGCTGGTGTATGAAGTTTTAAAAAGGATAGCCTAAGATTTCATTTCAGGCTTTGGTCATGTCCCAAAACCTCAATAATTTTATTTTAAAAAACCCAAACAAACCCAAACATGCAGAACAAGCTTTTCAAATTTGAGTTTCTAGATCATCAAGTTTAGTTAATTGGTAGTTAAAAATGTGGTTTTGTTTAAACAACCCCATATGTAGGTTTTCAACTGCTCCCCTTAAAATTAATTTCCATAATTCTGAACAGTGACAGAAACATATATGTGAGAGATGGAAAGGAACTACATTTCAGTTGGTCCTTTCTGACTAAATAAAAAGGAGGAGCAGGCTTTAGGAGATACGCTGAAGGATGAGTTGAGTTTTCCAGTTGGGAATGGGTGTAGCATGACATTAAAGATTTCCAGATAAGTTCAAGAGGGAAATTATTGAAGCTGAATTCCATAAGGAAATAATAATTCCCTTTCTGGTTAATGACTATTTGTATGCAACACCGCTAGGACGGGCAGATTGTGGCCCTACATTCCAACTTGTAAAAAACTCCTTTCATTAGCAGGATACTTCAACCTCTTTAACTTAGTTTAATTAGCAAGATGTATGTAAGTATGAATGATCAGTAATGGAATCATTGTACTTTATTTTCCTTTTGTTTATGCAGTGTCATAGCTACATTTCTGACTATGTTTTATGATGTTATGGCCTGGACTGCAAACAAATTCCTACTCAAACTGTTGCGGGTTGTTTAAAAAGAATTTTGGAGTCTAGTTTGCTTTAATTTCCAATCTTCCTTTTGCTGCATACACATGCACATATACATCCACACACACATATCCATACACATACCTTTCAGCTCTCTTAAATATCCACAAATAGCTTTTTTCTAGCAAAATATTGTAATTATAATTTATGTGTAGTTGATATTGTATTGGTGAATCACCATCTATCCTTGAAGATTTTTTATTTTTAAGATTTGGATTGTCTGTGTGACCTATAGATGGGTCAAAATCATCCCTACCTCTAAGCATATGCTCTGCTTTAATCACAGTGAACTCCTTGCAGATTTCCAAATGTGTTTTGATACAACCACCTCCAAAGCTTTGCATATGTTCTCCCCTTTGACTGGAATGTCCCCTTTCTGTGGCTCAATAATTCTTACCTACCAAAATGAGGCTGAATGCCTTCCAGGAAGTGTTCCCTGATTCCTAGCACTTTGTCAAATGCCTTTGTGCTTATCTTTTACATATCAGATATTCCACTGCTCTATAAATGTTGATTTCCTTCTATGTCTTTCACTAACATTGTGTATCTAGGGATTATGTCATATATAATAGGTCCGACTACTATCTGAGATAGAGTAGATGCTCAGCAAGTATGATAAAGATTCTTTTTAAAGTAGGAGACCTTTCAGGGCACCTGGGTGGCTCACTCAGTTAAGTGGCTGTCCTTTGCTTGGGTCATGATCCCAGAATCCTGGGATTGAGCCTAGCGTCCAGCTCCCTTCTCAGCTGGGAGCCTGGTTCTCCCTCTCCCTCTGCTTGCCATTCTCCCTGCTTGTTCTCTCTCTTTTTCTTTCTGTCAAATAAATAAATAAAATCTTAAAAAGGTAGGAGACCTTTCTTATTTTTTTATTTGAATATAGTTGACACACAGTGTTACATTACTTTCAAGTGCACAGCTTAGTGATTTGATAAATTTATATCTTATGTTCACCACAATGATCTACCATCTGTCCCATTTCATCACTATTACAATATCATTATTGTATTCCTTAAGTTCTATGATGTACTCATTTCATAACTGGAGGCCTGTATTTCCTTCTCCCCTTCACCCATTTTGCCCACCCTACCACTCTCTGGCAACCATCAGTTTGTTCTCCCTATTTACAGTTCTGATTCTACTTTTTTGTTTGTTTATTAATTTTTTAGATTCCATTTATGAGTGGAATCATATGGTGTTTGTCTTTCTTGTCTGACTTTCTTCACTTAGCATAATGCCCT
The DNA here is from genome assembly GCA_003697995.1 of Taxidea taxus jeffersonii. Taxonomy (NCBI): domain Eukaryota; kingdom Metazoa; phylum Chordata; class Mammalia; order Carnivora; family Mustelidae; genus Taxidea; species Taxidea taxus. The sequence continues at coordinate 36,664 of RCUC01131722.1, read as the reverse complement.
GTAGGTTCATCCATGTCTCAGATGACATGATCTCATCCTTTTTTATGGCTGTGTAATATTACACACACATGCACACACCATATTTCCCTTATCAATTTGTCTATTGATGGACATTTAGGTTGCTTCCATGTCTTTGCTATTGTAAATAATGCTGCAATAAACGTAGATGTGCACATCTTTTCAAGTTAGTGTTTTCCTTGGGTAAATACCCAATAGTGAAATTATTGGCTCATATGTAATTTTATTTTTAATTTTTTGAGGACACTCCATACTGTTTTCCACAGTGTTTGTGCCAATTTGTATTCTCACCAGTAGTGCACGAGGGTTTCTTTTCCTCCACATCCTCGCCAAAACTTGTTGTTTAGGAAAGCTTTCTTCCTGTCCAGACTAGAATAGGTGCTTATACTGTATATTTTCATAGAGCACTGAACTTCTCCTTTGCAGAACTTATCATATTTGTAGCTGGGTACTTACTTGTGTAATTGTTTGATGTGTGCTCCTCTCCTAGATTATAAACTTTGTGAGGGGAGGGACCACATCTTTTTTCCGTCATCCTACTCTTGTTCCCGGCACAGGGCCCAGAACAGGGAATTTGCTCAGTAAATACTTGTTAAGTGAACGACTAGTTAAATGAATGGTCTTTGTGAGAGAAATGGGTTAAGAAAACAGTGCCCTTAGTTTTAATGTCAGGGATTGCAAAGGGGGAGTGTTCTAGGAGGAGTAGAATGTAAGAGGGTTTCTTGAAAACTAATTGGAATGCTAAAGGATAGAGTGGGAAGAAGGTAGCAGGGTTGAGGATGAAGCAAGGAAGGGCAGTGCCCTGATGAAGGGACAGTAGTATGAGGTGAAGAGTTTATATCCTGAGTTGTGACTGGATCACTATAGTGAAGGCCACAGGGAAGTGGACGCAGGCAGGATGGAGGTGGCTGGGGTTTATCCAACCTTGGGGTTCCAAACAGAACGTTGGCTTAAAGAATTTTTTTCCTATGACCTCAACAACTTCCCTTCCAAAGGTAGCATGGCACTGTAGAAACAGTTTTGACTTTGCTATCTGAAAAACCTGGTTACAAAATGTGGCTACAACAGTTCCTAGCTGCCTGACTTTGAGCAAGACATTTGACATTTTCAAGCCTCTGTTTTTTCCTTTGTAAGAAGAGGACAATCATATTCACTTTGAAGAGATGTATGCAGTGAAATGAGATAATATTCATAATGTATCTAACTCAGTGCCTGGCTCCGAGCCATTACTGAATAAATGGTAGGAGTTGTTAATATTAACCAGACTTAACCTTTACAGAACTTTTGAATGGTTTTATTCTTGGCCCCAAATTATTCAGTATTTTTAATCAATGGCTTGAGGCATTCTTATCAAATTTAAAGATGACACAAAACTGAGAAAAACAGCTAATATTTTGGCTGACAGGCAAAGGAGCCATGAACATCTCAACAACCAAGAGGGATAGGCTGAAACCAACATGATACAATTAACAGGGACAAATTTAGACTCTTGCTTTTATATTTAAAGAATCATCTGAAACCAGAACAAGGGAGACCTCACTTAATAGTTTATAAGAAAGAGGTCCAAGGGTGTTAGCTTGACTGTCAGCTTAGCATAAGCCAACTGGGTGAAGACTGCCAAAAAGCTAATGTGATCTGAGGCCATGTGATGGAAATAGAGCATCCAGAAGAAACGAGGTTATCGTCCAAGTGTCATTGCACTGGGTGGACAACATCAAGGGATTGTGCACAGTTCTTGGCCGTGCTTTAAAAGAGATAGATCTAGAAGAAGGTTAACAAGCAGGTCAAAGTTCTGGAAACCATGTCATATGATCAGTGGTCAAAGGAGCCCAGGATGTTTAGTCTGGAAAAGAGGACACTGGAGTGGTGCAGGGGTGGGGGGTGGAGAGAGGGTGGCATGGAGCATACTGCAGCCTTTAATATGGTAAGAGTTCTCATTTGGACAAGGAATAGACTTACTCTGCGATGTTTCAAAGGAGGGAATAAAGACTAAGATTGGAAATTGAAAAGAAGGAAATTTTTTGTCAATACGTGTCCAAGTATACTTAGAGTAGTTTTACATACTGGCATTTATAGACTCTCATTATATGCAAGGCACTCTGCTAAGCTCTCTTATATATTACTCTTTTTACATACCACTTATTTTATCCTTACCTCAACTATGTAAGTTGGGTATTATTATCCCCATTGTATAGATGAGGAAATGGAGGCTTAGAATGGAGAACTGATTTGCTTAAAGCTACACAACAGGTTAAATGGTGAAGCTGGGGCTCTAACACAGGTCCCTTATGACTAGAAAGCCCATAGTTTTTAGCTGTGGGGCATATTTCACCGGCGCTTCCTGGAAAACAGGACTTTCAGTGCTAAAACCAGAACAGTGCCAGGCAAATCAGACCAGTTTGTCACTTTAGTGTTGTAGTGTGTTTTCCTGTAACCCTGAGATGGAAGAGACCTTTGTTTCCTAGAAGGCTAGAATTATAGCACAGTGTCTGGGTTTGGCTCAAGTTTCAAAAGTGCCTCCAGAAAATTGTCACTGTTCAAGTATGGAAATAGTCCATCCTGGGTGGTAATGAGCATGCAGTTCCTGGATGTAATCAGAGGCCGGATGTCACTTTTCGGAGTTGCTGAGCATGAGAAATTCTCTATTGGGCTTGTCAGTAAAGATAATTTCTACAATTCCACCTCTGTCGTTTCATGATTCAGAGAGCGCTCCTTTCTTGAACACTGACGTAATCTCCCAGGCTCTTTATGCAGAATTGAGAGCACACGTGTGGGACTGGTTTGAGGTGGTGTATCAGCAAGCCTGGAACAGGGACCCTTGTTTCCCTTCCTGTGGTCATTGCCCCTTGCTAAATGTAGCCAAGAGCATGCATACAAATGTTCTGAGATCTTTGCCCTCAGAGCACACATGCTTTGGATTTTCAACCCAAAGCTCATCCAAGAAAGATCCAGACACCAATTCATTATGTATAGGTCATTGATGTGTTTATTCATTAAGAAATCTTATTTCAAAAAGGAAAAATGAGACGGGTCTCAGTTCACCCTGTGGAATGCACTCGTAAGTGAAATATAATTTCATCGGTAGTCTTTAAAGGCCTCATGACTGAGTGTCTGGGAGCTCTTTAGTATTCTGAGGAAGATTTAAAAAAAGTTTCCTAGATACTTGAAATTAGTCCCATGAGTATCTGTGTAGTTCTGCCTTGGACAAGTCTTCTTTTTTCTAATAGCCTGCACTGGAATAAAACTGACATAAAATAAACACAGTGGCATCATAACACATATACCCCACCCACGACAGGACATCCTTGGTGATTTCTTGCTACCTTTCTTGGACAAACCATGACATAGTGAGGTGATATCTTCCACAGGGAGGACTTTGTCACTTGGTGAGTCTCTCTTGTCAGCTGAAGTAGATTCCCTCTTGTCCCTGATGATTGTGTCGGGGAGGCAGGCAAACACAGGTGGTCAACACAGAGGATTCCCAAATGGAAAACCGAACATGGAGCTAAAATTTCCAAAGGAAACATGGCAACTTATGAAAGTTCACATTTCATCCCTTCTGTGTTCTTACTCTTTGTGTGTCTTCTCCATGAAGTTCCAAGCAACAAACACCAGACTAATTTTTGGTTTGCATCTAATACTGTTTCTAATACAGGTCTGCTGTTTCTCTTCTCTGTACCCACAGCCATGCAGACCCATGTGGAGTCAGCCACTGTACTAAGTGTTCCACATTATTGTGTTATTTACCCCTCAAAATAACTGTATGAGGTAGGCAATATTATCCCCTCCCCCTTTTTAGGGAGGAAAGTGAGCCTCAGAAAGGTTAAACATCTTGTCCAAAGTCACACAGATAGTAAGTGCAAGAGCTGGAATTTGTACCTAGTTCAATGGAAAGCCCATTTTCTTTTCACTGTGCTATTCTGCTTCCATCTGAATTGAATTCAACTCTTGCCAAAAGCCTACTGAAATATGGAATATTTTGTCAAGACTTCTATATGCTAATACTTGTGGATCACTATTATCTTTTTCATGACTTGCTTTCACTGAGGTACACTGATCCTGAAGCCTAGAGAAGCCTTCCATCACATCAGAGCCTGGATCCGTAGTGTGTAATCATCAACTATGGCCTCCCAACCAAAATCATGGCACTGCTTCTCCTGAGGACATATCTTCATTGTCTTTAATCCAGCCCTCATGTTCTTCTCACTAAACATCGTTACCCTTTGACTTGAATATATTACTTAATATAAGGAATATGTTTTAACGTCTCAGAACTCTGTTCTATACATTTTTTTCAGTCTTTATTTCAAAACTCCTACAAAACATAACCTCTCTAACTGGAACTATGCTTTGTGGGGCAGTGGGAGGAGGGCAGATGATGATTACTATCTTCTCTTCTCATGTTTTATATAAGGGGACCTTTTGCTAAGATTTTTTTCCTCTTAGCAGTTATGGGGATGAAGAGTCCATACTCTCCCCAAACTTCTTCCCTTCTTCCTTTGGCAGGAGAGTACCATCTGATTGGCCTTTCCTCATGTATAAACAAATGGCGTCACTAATAGAACATGTTCTGGTTTTCCCTATCTTTTCCTCAGGTTGAGTAGTGGTAGTGCTGGACTTCTGTTGAGTTGGGGTTGCATAGAGCTTACCCCACTAATCATTTTGTGGCTTGGGAGGAGACCATCATCCAGGAGGTTGGCTTCCTGCCACATCAGGTTGGATTGGCTCTGTAATGAAGTAGACAAGGAGTATATACCACAAGTAAGAGAAGTATCTTATCTACTCCACTGTGTTCTTGTTTGTAGCTGTTATTAATTTTATGTCCAATTTCTTTTTTTTAAAAATTTATTTATTAGAGAGAGAGCTCAGGCAGACAGAGTGGTAGACAGAGGCAGAGGGAGAAGCAGGCTCCCTGCTGAGCAAGGAGCCCGATGTGGGGACTTGATCCCAGGATGCTGGGATCATGACCTGAGCCGAAGGCAGCTGCTTAACCAACTGAGCCACCCAGGCGTCCCTATGTCCAATTTCTAATCTTGTTTTGTTTCACTTACTAATATTATCCCCAATTTACTGTGTCTTTGTGGACGTCTTTTTAAAGCATTTGTTCATCTTTTGAGGACTAGCTTAGTTAACAGTAGATGATATGATTCATAAGTTTACTTCTTCAGGCTTATATAAACTGACATATGTGGCCCTATAGAGTAAGTAAGCAAACAAAAGAGAGGTTCCTGAAAGTTTCTTTCCTTTATGGAGTTCCTGTTCTTCCCTTGGGATATCTCCTGTGGTATATGTAACACATGACCAGTCAGACTGTGTGTGTGGGTCTGTGCTCTTACAGACTAGGCACCTGTGGCATTAACCCCTCAGTGCAACAGAAAAACCACAGGGTAGAAAGCAACAGGCAGTTGTCAGGCCTGGGATTTGGTTACTATGACCAGTGGAAGCTGAGACCAAATTCATTTAATTAGTCTCATGCAGCATTTACTGAGACTATTAACAATCAACACCAGAAGGGCCAAACTTCAAGCAGCAGGATGGGGCCAATCTTCAGTGTAGACTCTAACCATGCTCCCTAGGGTCCTGGACTCGGTCTACTAACAAGTTCTACAAACCACCAGGGTTTACTTCAGAAAGCCAGAACCTGAACCTGCTATGTTGACTCCTGAACCTGCTGTGTTGACTTCTCCACTTGGTCCAAGGCATTAATCTAGGTGCAACAGGATGCGTTTACGGTTTCATAGGCTCTGCCTTAGCCTGTGAGGAAGTCTAGGGCAATTCTCTCATCAATAACAATTCTGGTCAGTAAGTTGAAGTGCTGACTTGAATGCCTTCAAGACTCAAGTGGTGTCACTCATTTCTTCGGCTAAAGTTGAGAACAGATCTCTTGTAAAATTTTCTAATTGGAGGGATAAGCACCTATAGTATGTGGATAAATGAGTCCATTATTCCTCTGGAGACCTTCCCCAAATGATTAAGAGTAGTTTTTCAGAACAGTCTCACAGATGTCTAAAAACCGTATGATCTGCTGCTGGTGTTTCCTCAAATTCTTGAGGGTGTTTATGTCCAACCCTAGGGTGTATGTTGCTATGGTTTTGGAGATCAGACAGATTAATGTCTAGAGTACACATAGATACAGTTCTGGGGATACACCTAGTACCTCTAGAAAACAGGTGTTTATAATTGTGGTTTCTCCCAAAAGGGACCTACATCAGCTAGGAACACAGATGGATAGTGCCATCAATCTGTTCTCCCAGCAAGCTTGTATTAGAATATTCATCTCAGTTTAGATAATTGAATCTAATCCTCATCTTTGGAGGGATTGCCCATGGGCAGTCCATTTGACCTGTCCTATTTGTCCATGCCACCAATAGAGTGGTGTTTATCTGTCCCATAGAATGATTGAGTGATGGTCTGTAAATGGGTCTGAGGAGAAATATCCAGAAGTATTGATAGGTATTTTGTGTTGGAGGTGCAGGAGCTGGAGCTACGTTCTAATGTTTCTGACTGACTTCTTAGCAAGGTGAAGGACAATGGCAATTAAATCATGCTTAGATCTGTCTGGCAGAAGATGCCAGATCCAGCTTAACTTTAAGTTAAGTTTAAATATAAGGCTCTTGTAATGGTTTAAATTTAATTTAAATTTAAAGTTCTTACTGTGGTTTGAGAGAGCAGCACCACAGAGTTTTCCTTTGTATGGAAGGCCCCAGGTATGGCTCTGAGAGACAAAGAAATCATTAATGAGCCTCCCTCCCCCATACCTCCTGGGATTTAAAGTGTTTCCTCTAGGGTTGTTACTTTTCCTCCATCCCACAAAATGTGTGTGCCCCATTCTGGTAGCAATAACTCCGCCTTTCCCCTAAATATCTCCTATTTATAACCAAACCTTTTATTTAGAGTGGTCAGGTACAAGAGAGATAAAGCAATTTTTATAAAATTTACAAAGACCCAAGACCCATTTTATCCCCACCTTGTACACATGGCCTCCATAGGGGGACTTGGTCAACAGGGTACTAAACTAAGAGGTCATTCTACATCCGATATATATCTTTTTGATTGAGAACTATATCAGTCCAACAAGAGAATCCAGGAGGCTGAACCAGAATTAAATTTCAATCCTCTAGGGCCCCTTTTAGCCAGGCTGCCACCCAGCCAGTGTTTCAAACAGAATAGCCTGGGGTTGCTGTTAGGTGAAAGAAAGAATATTATGCCCCAAAATGGTCAGGAAAGAATTCCAAGTTTTCAAAATATATATAACACAACCATTTTTTTCCTTCATGATAATTACCAGGAGGCAGGTAAAAGGAGTTGAGCTGAGCCATTTTGAGGGATGGTCATTTGCAGTGACCAAAGGAGGAGGTATGGGAGGCAGAATCAGTAATCATTTTGAGCTGAGTTTTTAGAAGTCTATTCCACCTCTTTATGATGGAAAGTAGCGTAAAATGTCCATTGAATATCTTGATTATTGTCCCATTGTTTGTGGGCTTTGTAACTAAACAGCACACTATTTTTAGACTACAAATGGTCTGGAAAGCCAAAAACATGACACAGTTTAGTTACAAGGGTGTAACTGGGTTTTTCCTCGTTGAACTGAAACAGTAATACTATACTCTGAATAAGTGTCAACAACTACTGATAGTCCAAGAGGGGTTGGGCTTCTTCACCACAAGACAAATGGGTCAGATTTTGGCATAAGTTGCAAGCGTGATGTGCAATGGTGGCTTTTGTATCTGAAACTTTACTTTGTACCCTTCTAATCATGGTGGAGGGAATGCCATGTCCCATGCAGATCCAAGTGATAATGGTGTTCACCTGGGTGGTACAGGTTTGATTCTAGTCAGTCATACCAGGGAATGGACCCTTATCATAGGGGTCTACATGAATGACCCAGACTACCAAACTGGCAGTCACAATTTATTTTCATGGTATATAGTCTGAAAGAATAGTCTTTAATGTCCAGTCTATGGTCTTCCTTCCAAGTGACAAATCAAGTGCTAGACCACTGACAACAATCTAAGTCAGTAAAAACATGATGTGCTTGGTCCTTAGGAGTATCATTTAAGGCAAGGATTATGACTTTTGATTGAGCCTGTTGTACTGATAGGTTCTTGACACAGTCCTTCATCCAGAATTTCACTGGGACGGGAAAGCTGCCACCGCCTGGTGATTACATCAACTTTCAACTTAGTTGAATCATCAGTGAATTAGTCCCAGTCATTTAGAGGAAACTCTGTGAACCAGCAACTTTGTTTTAGGTGGCAGAGTAGGGAATAAAGTTTCCCCAAAGAGGTAACAGTGACTTATTTGCATGAAATTGAAATACTGCTGGGGGTCAGGCTGGCTGCAGTCTTAAATATACCATTTTTACTTGGTTGGTGAGGGCCTTATGTCCTAATTTACCTATCCTAAAATGTGGATGTCAGGCTGGGGTGTCACAGGGCTCCACTGGTTAGTGTTCATTTTGATAAAAGCTCAGTAGCAGGGTAGCAGCTGCTTTTCTAAAGGATGATCATATTGGAGAAATGATGAATCCAAAACCCCAAGGAGTGACTTTGGGTAGATTTTGCCTCATTCCCCTAAAGTCTTTCTTTGGCAAAAACTTAGGCTCAGAGACTGGTAGTTTCAGGAGGTCATTAGGGTTGTGGAGTTCCAAATGTACAGTGTGCCACAACCTTCTGGACAGCTTCCAATGCAATGGGATTTGAGGCCCATTCAAAGCCCCATGTAGATTTGCAGGTTCATAGATGCACAGTAGGACACACACTGTCTCCAATAGCTAAATAAGGTTCAGGGCTTTGAGAGGGTGTGTGTGTGTGTGTGTGTGTGTGTGTGTGTTGGGAGGACCAACAGGCAGTGGACTGTCTTTTGGAGTGATTAAATTCTGTGAGTCCATATACCTAGTCCCAAGAAGTTTTACTTGGTGAGCAGTTCCTTGAATTTTATTAGGGTTTATCAGCCACCCATGCTGGTGTGATAACACCACAGTCAAGGCTGTTGACAATGGGGCTTCTGATTTGTCGCTCAATAGAACATCCTCCATATAGTGAAAGCTTTGGACATCAGAAGGCAGGGGCATCTGTGTCAAGTCCTGATCCAGCTATTAAGGGCAAATTGCAGAGGATTTAGGTACTCCTGGCAGAGGACTTGCTACATGAATGTAAATTTATCTTGGTACTCAGATGCTTGTGGCATAGAAAAGAAGGCATTAGCACTATTCAGGACAGGAGACAGAATGCTATCAGTCTACACAATGGATTAAATTAGAGTCACAATGTCTGGAACTACCACAGCTTTAGAAGCAACAAATGAATTCAGTTGTGATATTCCATTGTAAACCTTTAGTTCCTGTTAACTTTTCTCAAAGATCGTGCAGGAATGTTGTGTTGAGATATTGCATCTCTTACTACCACCACTGCCTTCAAGTCTTTAATCAAGTCTGTGATTTTCCTCCCTGCCCCCCCCCCCGGGATTCTGTATTATTTCTGTTGGATCACTTGGGGAGGGATACAGATGTGAGCTGGGGATTGATTTGCATAGCTCACTAGCACTTCTACATATGCTGCTCTTTCTATCAGGAAAATCCTGTTAGAAAAATTTATAAGCTTTCATAATACAAGCATGTAACATATCAGCAACACTTATATATTTAGCAGCAAAAGCCACAAAAACAGTACTCAGAACCCACTTAAAGGCCCCACCCATTAGATCACTTGAACTTTCCCTCACCCCTGCGAGTCTTGCCCAAACACTAGCAGTTGAATTCAGGTGTCCTGTCCTGCACTGGACCAGGCAGAATTGTCACTTAGAGCCTGTCTTCAACATAGTCATGAAAGGTTGAATCCTTTCCTCCCCAGAGTCCCCCAGCATACTCAGATGAATGTGTATGGCTTTGGGATTAGAGAGAATTCAGTCCCAATCTTAATCATCTTTTACCTTTAATCAACTAAGTTCAAGGAAAGTGAGGAAGGGATCAACATATGTGTAGCAAGAGAGCAGTTCTCCAACCAGGAAGCAGGTCTTTGCATTTACTTTCATTTTTCAGGGATATGGAAACTGTTTACTATTAACTAAATAACCGTCTAATTCCAGTTCATCCAAGCCTTATATTGAAAGACAAGGTATCTTTCCTGACATCATTTATTTCAGCTTCTGGGACTCCTTAGCTAAGCAGCTATGGATAATATAACCTATAAGTATAAACAATATATGTATAAGCAGTGTAAGTATAAACAATAATTAAGTCACCATTTAAATGACCTATTTTAATTCTACCTTTTACTGTTCAGCCTTTAAATATTAACTCCCGTTTACTCTCAGGTAGGGTAGTGGGGGTTTTCCTACTCCATTCTTTTCCCATCATTTGTCAAGAGCATTTGCTACTGGATCCCAGGGAGGAGGAGGAGTCTTCCTCCTCTTCCTCCTCCCTCTTCCTCCTCCTCCTCTACTTCCTCCTCCTCCTTCTCCTTCTTCTTTTTTCCAGGGAGTCTTCTTATATCTCCAAATCTGGTCTGGGCAGGGCATTTGTCCTTTACCTTCCAAGAAGTTATGTCTTTATTAGCATCCCAAAATTTGTCCCCAAAACTGTTGGGCCTGGGATTTGATTTTACCTTGTATACAGACTTGGAATTTAACTTAGTCTACTTACAGGTTAGCCTATTATTGTCTCACGGACACTGCCAGAGGCACAAGACTGGGCAGAGACATAAGAGTTATTACTTAACGGCACAGCAAGCAGCACAAGCATCAGCATATGAGTGCTGGTTTCCCCTGACTCCCAAGACCCATGGGGGCAACTTGATGCATCCAGATGGAGTCTGCACATTGTGGGTATGTGTTGCTGAGGAACCCAGAGCCAATGACCTAGCATTTTCTTAAAAAGCAGAAAACAAATTGGTGTTTGTTTTGTTTCACTCCCCTTCCCCAGGGAGTGAAACAATTACATGATAGTCAGGCTGTGGTCACCTTGACCTTCTTAAATGCCTATATGACTAGCTACAGAAACTTCTCAGTATTAGGAAATAGATAAGCCCTGCAGTCTAGCATACTCAGGAGGAATGTGCAGGGATACTCAAAGCCCATGATGAACTGCCTCTCCCAACACTGACAGGGTGGGTATATGGCAGGCGTTTTCAGATGGTACCCAATGCAGTTGATCTGAGTCCACATAGAATTGGTCCCTAGAGCAGCAGTTGAAACAGAACAAATAGCTCAGGGCTCACATACAAGTGAGAGATTTTCCTTCCTCTTGGTTTTTTTTAAATCTTCCTTTATTTTTCCTTCCCTTCCCCTGTGTTCATCTGTTTTGTTTCTTAAATTCCACATATGAGTGAAATCATATAGTGTTTGTCTTTCTCTGACTTATTTTGCTTAACGAAGTACACTCTAGTTCCACTCATTGATGGCAAATGGTAAGATTTCACTCTTTGATGGCTGAATAATATTCCACTGCATATATATTCCATATCTTCTTTATCTGTTCCTCAGTTGATGGACATTTGGGTTGTTTCCATATTTTGGCTATTGTGGACATTAGTCCTATAAACATTGGAGTACATGTGCTCCTTTGAATCACTATTTTTGTATCCAGTGGGTAAATACCTAGTAGTGCAGTTGCTGGGTTGTAGGGTAGTTCTATTTTTAGCTTTTTTAGGAACCTCCATATTGTTTTCCTGAGTGGCTATACCAGTTCACCAGTCCTACCAATAGTATAAGAGAGACTTACCAACATCTTCTCTGTATCCTTACCAACATCTGAGTTGTTTCCTGAGTTGTTAACTTTAGCCATTCTGACTAGTGGAGGTGGCACATCATTTGTGCTTTTGATTTGTACTTCCCTCATGATGAGTGATGTGGAGCATTTTTTCATGTGTCTGATGGCCATTTGTATGTCTTCTTTGGAAAAAATATCTGTTATGTCTTCTGCCCATTTCTTAACTGGATTTTTTATTTTTGGGTGTTCAGTTTGATAAGTTCTTTATAGATTTTGGATACTAGCCCTTTATTTGAAATGTCATTTGCTAATATCTTTTCACATTCCCTTGGTTGTCTTTTAGCTTTGTTGATTGTTTCCTTTTCTGTGTAGAAGTTTTTATCTTGATGAAGTCCCAATAGTTCATTTTTGCTTTTGTTTCCCTTGCCTCCAGAGACATGTCTAGTAAGAAGTTGCTGCAGCTCAGGTCAAATAGATTGCTGCCTTTGTTCTCCTCTAGGATTTTGATGTGATCATCACACACATTCAAAATGGATGAAAGACCTAAATGTGAGATTTAGGTCTTTCATCCATTTTGAATTTATTTTTGTGTATGGTGTAAGAAAGTGGTTCAGTTTCATTCTTCTGCATGTTGCTGTCCAATTTTCTCAACACCATTTGTTGAAGACAATGTCTTTTTTCCACTGGGTATTCTTTCCTGCTCTGTTGAAGATTAGTTGACCATATAGTTGCGGGTCCATTTCTGGGCTCTCTATTCTACTCCACTGATCTATGTGTCTTTTTTGGTGCCAGTACCATACTGTCTTTTTGTTTGTTTGTTTTAAAAATGTTCATTAATTTAGTATTTTTTTAATTCACCAAATACCTATTGAGTACCGTACTACCTTGATGATTACAGGTGTGTAATACAGTTTGAAGTCTGAAATTCTGATGCCTCCAGCTTTAGTTTTCTTTTTCAACATTACTTTGGCTATTTGGGCTCTTTTCTGATTCCATGCAAATTTTAGAATTGTTTTTTTCAGCTCTGTGAAAAATGCTGGTGTTATTTTGATACAGATTGCATAGAATGTGTAGATTGCTTTGGGTAGTATAGACATTTTAACAATATTTGTTCTTCCAATCCGTGAGCATAGAATGTTTTTCTATTTCTTTGTATCTTCCTCAATTTCTTTCATAAGTGTTCTACATAGTTTTCAGAGTACAGATCTTTTACCTTTTTGGTTAGGTTTATTCTGAGGTATCTTATGGTTTTTGGTGCAATTGTAAATGAGATTGATTCCTTGATTTTGCTTTTTGCTGCTTCATTATTGGTGTATAGAAATGCAACATACTTCTCTGCATTGATATTATATCCTGCCACTTTGCTGAATTCCTATATCAGTTCTAGCAATTGTTTTTGGTGGAGTCTTTTGGGTTTTTTACATAGAGTATCATGTCGTCTGTGAAGAGTGAAAGTTTAACTGCTTCCCAGTTGATTTGGACACCTTTTCTTTCTTTTTGTTGTTTGAGGCTAGGACTTCCAGTACTATGTTGAACATAGTGGTGAGAGTGGACATCCCTGTCGTGTTCCTGACCCTAGGGGAAATGTTCTCAGTTTTTCCCCACTGAAGATGATATTAGGCATGGGTCTTTTGTATATGGCCTTTATGATGTTGAGGTATGCTCCTTCTATCCCTACTTTCTGAAAGAGGGTTTTTATCAAGAAAGGATGCTGTATTTTGTCAAATGATTTTTCTGCATCTATTGAGAGGATAATATGGTTCTTATCTTTTATTAATGTGGTGTATCACACTGATTGATTTGCAGACATCAAACCACCCCTCTGCCCAGGAATAAATCCCACTTGGTCATGGTGAATAATCCTTTTAATGTGCTGTTGGATTCAATTAGATAATATCATGTTGAGAATTTTTGCATCCATGTTCATTAGGGAAATTTGTCTGTAATTCTCCTTTTTTGTGGGGTCTCTGTCTGGTTTTGGAATCAAGGTAATGCTGGCCTCATAGAATGAGTTTGGAAGTTTTCTTCCATTTCTATTTTTTTAAAACAACTTCAGTAAAATAGGCATTATTTCTTCTTTAGATGTTTGATAGAATTCCCCTGGCTTCCCAGGGGAATCAAAGAAGGCATGTGGCCCTGGACTCTTATTTGTTTTGAGATTTTTGATTACTTTATTTTTTATATCAAATTTAATCTTGGGGGGATGTAGTTGAATTTTTCTGTTTTCCTTTGAAGTTTTAGGTTTTGTGCCTAATGCCTTCCTCACTCTGAGTTTATGTACAACTTTCTCATGTGCCTTTCTATTACTTTTATTTTTATTTATTTATTTTTAAAGATTTTATTTATTTATCTGACAGAGATCACAAGTAGGCAGAGAGGCAGGCAGAGAGGGGGAAGCAGACTCCCTGCTGAGCAGAGAGCCCGATGTGGGCCTCGATCCCAGGACCCTGGGATCATGACCTGAGCTGAAAGCAGAGGCTTTAACCCACTGAGCCACCCAGGCGCCCCCTTTCTATTACTTTTAAAACCTCTCTATGTTTTTCTCTTTCTGTTTAACTCTTTGAGACATTTTTATGTTTTATTTTTTTAAAGATTTTTATTTATTTATTTGAGAGAGAGGTGTCACAAATAGGCAGAGAGGCAGGCAGAAACAGAGAGAGGAGGAAGCAGGTTCCCCGCCGAGCAGAGAGCCCGATGCGGGGCTTAATCCCAGGACTCTGGGATCATGACACGAGCCAAAGGCAGAGGCTTAACCCACTGAGCCACCCAGGCGTTCCTATGTTTTATTTTTAATAGATACCCAGTTGTCTCAATATCATTATCTAATAATTCACTTTTATAAATTCACAGTTTTGGACAACTATCTAAATAGGACATGTTCTTATGACCTTCAGGAAAGTTAGCTCTAGAATCATTTGCAAGTTCATATTATATAAATGTATGCAAGAATATTTGATCATCTTTAAAATTTCACTCTTCTTCTTTCTCCTAATACCAGTCATAACATGCTGTTAGTTTTCCTTATGCAACATCTCTGGCTTTTATGCTTTCCTTTTCATTTCCATTTTGCCTGCTTTATTCAGACTCTGGCCTAAAGCATTGTGGTGTCCTAGTCAAAAATGGCTAAAATTAACAAGTCAGGAAATGACAGATGTTGGCAAGAATGCGGAGAAGGGGGAACCCTCTTATACTGCTGGTGGGAATGCAAACTGGTGCAGCCACTCTGGAAAACAGTATGGAGATTCTTCAAAAAGTTAAAAATAGAGCTACCCTAGGACCAAGGAATTGCACTACTAAGTTATTTATCCAAAGGGTACAAACATAGTGATTTGAAGTGGCACATGTACCCCAATGCTTATAGCAGCAATGTCCACAGTAGCCAAAATATGGAAAGAGCCCAGATGTCCATCCACAGATGAATGGATAAAGAAGATGTGGGAAATAAATACAATGGAATATTACTCAGCCATCAGAAAATGAAATCTTACCATTTGCAATGACGTGGATGGAACTAGAAGGCATTATGCTGAGTGAAATAAGTCAATCAGAGAAATACAATTATCATATGATCTCACTTGTATGAGGAATTTAAGAAACAAAACAGAGAATCATAGGGGAAGACAGGTAAAATTAAAATGAGATGAAATCAGAGAGGGGGACAAACCATAAGAGACTCTTAACTGTGGGAAACTGAAGGTTGCTTGAGGGGAGATGGGTGGGGAGATGGGGCAACTGGGTGATGGACATTAAGGAGGGCACTTGATGTAATAAGCACTGGATGTTGTTTGCAACTGATGAATCACTGACCTCTACCTCTGGGACTAATAATACATTATATGTTATAATTAATTGAATTTAAATTAAAAAAATATTGTGTCTTAATAGTTCTTTCTGCTTTGAGCCTCATTGCAAGTCATGCTACACATTGCAACCAGATTAAACTTTTTAAAAAATTAACATATAATGTATTATTTGCTTCAAGGGTACAGGTCTGTGAATCATCAGTCTTACACAATTCATGCCCTCACCATAGCACATACCCTCTCCAATGTTAAACTTTTTAAGCTCCACATTTATTATATAACTTTCCTACAAAAAAAAGTTAAATCTCTCCCTTTTTATTGTAAGAGACCGATAACGTTTCTGAGTCCAGCATTCGGGGCACTCTGGTTTGGCACTCAGTGTTTTGCCTTGTGAGGCTGAGGGGACTGGAGCTGCATTCCCACTTTGCCGGCTGGATCTCTAAAGGTTCTGCCAACAGGAGGCGCTAGAGGGAACCTGGGGGCTGGAGGGAGAGCAGGAGCTCGCTGCTTCCTGCCTGCCTGCTTGTGGCTCCTGGGAGTGCAGTCCAGCCCCATTTCTTCGCTAGCAGTGACTTTTAGTAGTAGCAGTAGAGGAAACCAGTGTGCCATTCCCCACACTTGGAGCACCAGCTTCCTGGAGCCCGCTCACAGACTCAGCTCTAGGCCCTCCTCAGCGGCTTGGGTCCCAGGGCCCCACCCTGTAAGTTTCTAAGTTTTAATCATCCCTCTTCCATTTGTCCTCAGCCCCAGGGTACTACTAGCTGCTTCCTGCATTTGCTGTATCTCTGATACCTTAGAGTTCTCTTTCACCCTTTCTGTTAGTTAACAACTTTATGCCTCGTTAATGATTCTTCATATTAAATTCTCTTTGTTGAAATAATTGGCATGGTTTCCGTCTCCGGATGGAATTCTCACTGATGCAAGCACCAAACTTCTCTCACAACTGTTTCAACTCTATGCCCCAACTGGACCCTCCGCTCCAGTGAGAAAAGTCTGTTCTTTCCATGGATCCCTAAGAGGGTGTTTCCCTTTCCCAAAAGCTTGCTTATATCACCCTTATCTTCAGAAGCTGTGTGGACATCTGCCAGTCTGAATCCTGTCTTTCAGAGCCCCGGTAAAGTTCCTTATTCTTTTCTGAAAGCGGTCACTGACCATTCCAGTCCATATAGTTCTGCCTCCCTTGCCCAGATGACTCACTTGACACTTGGTCCCATACAGGTAGCCTCACCCATGTCCACCTCTCATTAACTGACAGATGGTTTCTTTGTAAGTCTGTTAAGGAAAGATGTTACACAGCATGGTTTAAGCAATTGCTAAAATGGTACACGGTTAACAGGCTGCTGCATGTAAGCCGTTTGAACTCACAGTGGAAATGAATTGTGAAATTCAGGACTGGGCCCTAACCATAATGTGTAGCGTTATTTTTCAGAAGAGTTCAACGTGGAGTCACATCTCAGTACGGTGGCCTGCCCATGACAATAGGCTGGTGATTTCCTTGGCTCTGGTGATTTCAGCAGTGGCAGCTCCCACAGGATCTGTCTGGGGACAGAGCTTGAGAGCCCTGGTAGCACAGCACCTGTATCTAGTCCGGGGGGCTTGGTTTCTGGGTTGGCTGAGTGTTGGGGTCTTTATGTCAGAGACTGCCTGGACTGCTTACATGTTAGCAGCTTCCTATGATACACCTTCCTCCTAAGCCTTCAGGAAGGGCAGGATTATACCTTGTCTTTTAGGTCTCACACAGTATTTAGCACAGAACCTTGGCATAATAGGCCTAGTTTTTCCAAAATATGCCTCCCGCTATTGCATAGTCATTCTCTCTATAAATACTTTATTTTCTTCATATACTTAAGAAAAAAACCCACAAAATCCAAAAACCCTTCAGGATGTAGCAGTAGAAATATCTTAAAAGGAGGATCCAGTGCCCAGGCAAATAGTCTACCTATGGAACATGCACTCGAACCTGTTTTCTCCACAGGTAGGATCATTAAAATTGGTATATAAATGGACACTTAAAAAAAAACAAAACAGAAACAAAAACAAAGCACTTTCCTATGTGAAAGAAGAGCAGAGAGGCCTGGAGTTCGCCTCAGCTGGAATGTCATCCTAAGAACCTGATACCTATTGATAAACTTTATAGTATGGTAGAAGCATAATGGCCTAGGGATCCATCAGTCCTACATTCAAAATCATGTCAAAGATTAGGTAAATTATTTGATTATGTGAATTTCAGCTTCCTCATTTGTGACATGGCGATAATAATATTACTTGATGCAGTTACTTTGAAGAATAGAAAGGATAACATGTAAGGTATCTGGTAGAGAGCCTGGCATTTGGTAGGTATTTAAGTATCTAATAAATGTTAGTTCCTTTTCCCCTTTCTTTTAGAAATAAGCTTATTTAGAAAGACATATCCACAGGTACTGTGAACTGTGAACTGTGAACCAAGGCTGAGAAGTAGACAAAGGAAGACAAACATCAGGCTTCAAGGATATGCCTTGGAAGGATAATTCTTTTATTCTTTGTTTCTCTACCCCCCCTTTTTAAAAAAGATTTTATTTATTTATTTGACAGAGATCATAAGTAGGCAGAAAGGCAGGCAGAGAGAGAAAGAGGGGAGCAGGCTCCCTGCCACAGAGAGCCTGATGCGGGGCTCGATCCCAGAACCCCGGGCTCATGACCTGAGCTGAAGGCAGAGGCTTTAACCCACTGAGCCACCCAGGCAGTGGGTTAAAGCCTCTACCCCCCCTTTTTTTTTCATGGATATTGCACCAATAGGAAGCATGCAGACATATTCTGATGGTTAGAGCATGACTACCACAACTCATTTCTGATTACCTCCCTGGGGTGTGTTCTAACTGACCTTTCTGGAAAGTATTAATAAATGTTTTTTCAAGTTTACAACTGGGAAAAGGTGAAACAGGATAAAACTGCAGAAATCTGTGAAATTTTACTCTTTGGGAGTCAGCATTAATTTGGATGCAATTTTTACTGAAATGACACGCTGAAATCCTAAACCGTCTTTCCAGGGAGCAAGCTGGGGAAACATTCAGTGATGCAATAGGCTATGGAGTTGCCGAAATGTAGCCTGAGTTTTGGGAAATAAGTTGTGTGTTAAATTGCTGGGACTCCAGGGATGGTGATACACTGGACCAGCTGTGGAACAAGATTATTCAAGCCTCCTGACTCTGGGGCACTCAGTTTCTCAATTTAGACGATGTGGAAGATTGCGATTTTTCTTCAAGCTCATTTTCCAAAACTGCTGTTTTTGTCCGTACTGTTTGAGACTTTTGTTTTTCATTTGTTTCAAGTGTGCTCATGATTGCTTTTTGAAGCATTTTTATGATGGATACTTTAAAATTCTTATCAGATAATTCCAACATCTCTGTCATCTTGGTGTTGGCCTCTGTTAATTGTCTTTTCTCATTCAAGTTGAGATTTTCCTGGTTCTTGGTATGACAAGTGATTTTCATTTGTATCTTGGACATTTTGGGTATTGTGCAATGAGACTCTGGATCATATTTAAATCTTCTGTTTTAGTAGGCCTCCTCTGATTCCATACTGGTGGGGGAAGGGAGTCCAGCCTTAATATTGCTGGGCAGAGGAGGAAGTCCTTTTCCCGACTCAGCCTCTACTGACAGTCTATGGGGGTGAGAGGTAAGGGGGGGGTGGTAGGTGCTTTATTATTGCTGGGGGTGGGTGGGGTCAGGTTTGCCCCCAGGCGTCTGCTGACAACACCTTGGCTGGAAGGGAGAGGGCATCTGTTAATGCTGTCTATATGCCCTCCACTGACACTGAGAGGCGAGGGTGTTCCCTATTTCCAGGATGTAGTAAAAGCCCCTGTTTCCCACTCAGCCTTCTCTGACACTGAGTCTAGCAGGTGGGTGGACCACTATGGCAATAGCAGACTGCCATAATATAACTGGCTCTCATGTCTTCTTTTTCATTTTCTTCCTTTTTAAAAAAACTTTTGTCAGATGTGCAAAAGCAGAGAAGAATGCAATCAACTGCATATATTTGCATCATTTAAATTCCACTATTATATTTTGCCAATCTAGTTTCATCTGTCTCTCCAAACTTTCTTTTTATTGCTCATGTATTTTACAGAAAATCCCAGATATTATTTTATTTAGTAGTACATACTTCATAAGGAATTAAATAAATCATACTCTATTCCATTATCTCCCTTAGCAAAATTAATAACAATTCCTTCATATCATTTTATATCTGTCTTCACTCAAATTTTCATGATTATTTAAAAAGATTTTTTCAGTTGGTTTTTCAAATTTCAGCTTCCATCTTAAAAACGAATAAATGGGGTGCCTCGGGGGCTCAGTCAGCTGAGTGTCTGACTCTTGGTTTCATCTCAGGTTGTGATCACATGGGTTGTGGGATTGAGCCTCGAATGGAGCCCCACATCAGTCTCTGAGCTCAGCAGGGAGTCTGCTTGAAAGATTCTTTCTTTATCTGACAGAAGGAGAGATCACAAGCAGGCAGAGCAGAAGGCAGAGAGAGAGGGGGAAGCAGGCTCCCCGCCAAGCAGAGAGCCCAATGTGGGGCTTGATCCCAGGACCCCAAGACCACGACCCGAGCGGAAGGCAGAGGCTCAACCCACTGAGCCACCCATACGCCCCTGCTTGAAAGATTCTTAACCTCTGTCCTCCCCCTGCTCATACTCTCTCCCTACCCCTAAAATAAATAAATGAATCTTGAAAAAAAAGAAAACATGCAAACAAAAAACCCACAAATAAACACTGCCATCTCGGTGGCTGCTGCCCATTTTCTCTTCCTTTATGATCAAACTGTGTAAAGGAGCTGTCTAAACTTACTGTCTTTAATTCCTCACCTCCCATTTTCTCCTCAGCCCACTTGGATCAGGATTTTATCCCTGTCAGTTCACTGGAAACATTCAACGTCACCAATAGCCTCCACATTGTCACGCCCAATGGTTCCTTTTTTTTTTTTTTAAGATTTTATTTATTTATTTGTTAGAGAGAGAGAGAGAGAGCACAGGCAGAGGGAGAAGCAGGCTTCCTGCCGAGGAAGGAGCCCGATGTGGGACTCGATCTCAGGACGCTGGGATCATGACCCGAGCCGAAGGCAGTTGCTTAACCAACTGAGCCACCCAGGCGTCCCCCAATGGTTCCTTTTTAAGTATTTACTGAACTCCCAAGCAATTGAGAAAGCTGGTTTTCCTTTTTCCAGAATACTTTCTTCTCTTGGTTTCTGGGACATTTTGCTCATCTTGTTTTCTTATATCACTAGTTACTTACTCCATTCTTGAACTCTAATATTTGTGATACTCTAGATCTAAAGTATTCTTCTTCTCTTCAATATATCTTAGATGATATCCACAATTTATATGCCCATCCCCAAGCTTTCCCCTGACCTCCAAGCTACATATCAAACTAGTATGTTAAATATCTTCTCCTCAGTATCGAATGGATACCTTAAGCTTAACTATTCCAAATCAGGACTCTAAATAAGACTGTGCTCCTCCCCAGATTTTCCTCATTTCAGCAAATGGCTCAACAATTGTAAAAGGAAAGAGAATAGTGAGTTAACCTGGCACTCTAAAGTCACAGAAGACCTTTCTGAAGAGGTGATATTTAAACAGAAATTAGAACGATGAAAAATATGCATTCAGAAGCCAGCTCATGTTAGAAAATGAAAGAGAGGGAGAGGTAGGAAAAGACAGGGAGAGAGGGATTGTGGGGGGAGGAGGGATATTGAGAGAGAGAGAGGGAGTGAGAGAGAGAAAAAGAGAGAGAAAGATATCTAGCAGTCATCCTTTACTCTTTATTTTCTTACCCCACATCTGTCTACCAATAAGTCCTTTTGACTCCGTCTTTAAAACATACCTGGAATCTGACAAGCCTACATTATTTGGATTACTGCCTCCTTTCCCTGAAATTGTTATCATTTTTTAATAGACCATTGCAATAGTTTTCCAAGTGGTCTTCCATTGGAACGTGATCTCTATCAGAACAGTGCCCTTTCAAATTCACTGATGTACCCTCTTGCACTTGCAACAAAGCCTGATGGACACTGGTGCTCATTAGATTATTCATGAGTGAATAAATGATCTACTTTCATCAGCCAGGGTGACCAGAGAGATGGAGTTACACATCAAAGTTCTCGTCAAGTTGATGGCGGAGCCAGGACTTTACTGCTATCCTTTGGCGTCCTAGTCCTGGGTGAGTTTTATTACATGGTGTTGCCATGAGGCCCTGAGAATTCTATTAATCCCATTCCCTGTCTGTTATAAATACAGAGCTTGCGGCATGTTGTTATTTCACATCTCTAACAATAATGTAAGCTGGCTGGCACTTCCCAGGATTTCCCCCAGGGGAGAGGAGGAGCAGAACACCTCTGCTGGTTTCTCCTCTGAAATGGAGTCTTTGCAACGTCAGCCACTGTGCCATTGTTGGACAACAATATGTGTCTCACAGTCAAGGAAAAGTTCCCACACTCTGTGCTTACCAGACGCCTGGCTGGTGAGCACTGGTCTCCCCATTACTCCTGGGTTCCTTGTTTCTTTTTCCTCTCTCTTTGTTATGTCATCTATTCATGACTGGGGCAAGATGCCATGCTATTCTTTCTCAATTCTGGATCAGTCTGTTATTAGCTATTCTCCTTGGGTGCCCTATTCATGAAAACCTAACCACCCCCCGTTGCAGTAGGTGAATTCCGTGGAAAAGTGCAAGGCACGTTTTTCCTGCTTGGTTTGTGCTTTTCCTGTGATTCAGCCATCTTCAGAGGGAGCTCTTCATCATATTAAACTACCGTGGCCTCTGTCTGCAGGTCCAGGGAGGCCAAGTCCAGTCCAAATTTTGTGGATATTCTCAGGGAATGTGGAAGCCAAGTTAGAGCAAAGTGAGTCTGTGTGGTTGGTTTGCCTGATCAGTCTGTGGTTTAAAGAGACCTAAAAATGGAACTGTTCTCATGGTAAAAGCAAACTCGTAGAGAAGGTTAAACGTATGTTGCTCAGGTCACTTTGGAATAAATTTTAATTCTTCAGGGGTATTCCCCTACCCCCTCCAGTTCTGACTTTCCTAGGATATTCTGATTCCTGGGTATCCATTTCTCCACTCAGTAAGCAGGGCTCAGATTCACAACTGACCTGATAAAAATATGTTGTTTTGTATAGATCTTCCTCAACTTATGATGGGATTACACCCTGATAAACCCATTGTAAATTGAAAGTATTATAAGTAAAAAATGCATTTAATACACCTAACCTACCAAGTATCATAGCTTAGCCTAGCCCATCTTTTTTTTTTTTTGAAGATTTTATTTATTTATTTGACAGAGAGAGATCACAAGTAGGCAGAGAGGCAGGCAGAGAGAGAGGGAGAAGCAGGCTCCCCGCTGAGCAGAGAGCCCGATGCGGGACTTGATCCCAGGACCCTGAAATCATGACCTGATCTGAAGGCAGAGGCTTAAATACCACTGAGGCACCCAGGCGCCTGCCTAGTCCATCTTTAACATGCACACTTACATTAGTTGACAGTTAATCAAACTAACACAGAGCCTATATAGACTTATGATAAGGTGTTGGCTGTCTCAAATAATTGATAGAATACTGAACTAAAAGTGGAAAACACCATGGCTATATTGGTACAGAATGGTTGTGAGTGTACTGGTTGTTGACCCTCTTGATTGTGTGGCTGGCTGGGAGCTGCGGCTCACTGCCCCTGTGCAGCAACATGAGAGAGTATCATAGAGCTTATCACTAGCCTGGGAAAAGATCAAAATTCAAAAGGTTTTTACTGAATGTGTATTGCTTTCACACTGTGGTAGGGCTGAAAAATTGTAAGTTGAACCGTTATAAGTTTAGGACTATCTGTATTGTGCTTTTAGCTTTTCTTAGAAGGGAGCTGGATGCCAGCAGAGCATCATCTGCGGGGCTTAAATGAAAGATGTTGAAACGTGGGACTCTAATTCATTTAACATGTGCTTGGTTCTCTTGCCTGTGAAATTGTATGCTTTTTTTCTCCTCGGTTCAAGAGTTAGCCACATGTATATGTATATATGTGCTGCGTGTGTGTGTGTGTGTGTGTGTGTGAAAAAATGAACTGAGTTCTGAAATGTCTTTGTCATTTTATCATCAGATAAAATGGAAGTAGTACAATATTGTGATTACAGGCATAGAACTTGGGCTTTGGAGCCAGGAAGACCTGAACTCAAGCTCTTGCTGCACATTTTGCACGCTTTTGATTTGGAAGAAGTTCCTTTTCCTTTGAGACCCTTCGTTTCCTTACATGCAAAATGAAATTAATAGTATCAACCTCATAGGGTTAACATGAGCATTAAATAATGTGTATGTATATAGAAATATATGAAATGCTTAGTATAGTTCTAATAAATGGTAAGTGTTCAGTAAATGTTAGCTATAATTATTAATACAATGCACAGTGCTGTAGAATCAGAGATAAAAATAAATATGGATAGGAGGGCCTGGTGGCTCAGTCAGTTAAGTGTCCAGCTCTTGATCTCAGTTTAGGTCATGGTCTCAGGGTGATGAGATCGAACTCTGTGTCGGGCTCTGCGCTGAGTGTGGAGCCTGCTCAAGATTCTCTCTCTCCCGCTCCCTCTGCTGCCACCCACCCTCCCCGCTTACACGTGCTCTCTCTCTTTCTAAAAAAAAAAAAAAAATAGGATTGGATATTTTCTAATGTATCCCCTTCTTTTTAGAATTTCGTTGGTACTTCCTATCTCTGCCTAATTTCACACATTCCCCAAAACAAACCACTCCAGGTACAATATGCTCATGGTTGCCCTTTGAAGGAAATCTCTTCATTGCTCGGTGGTCTTTTGGGTGTCCCACAGGCACTGTTTTTCTAAAGGACCTCAGGTCACACTTCTATATTTTTCCTTTTAATGGAAGCTATTTCTGAGGATGTAGAAAGGGCATAAATTGTAATGTGGAATTTACTGTCCCCATTCATCCTTGTAAATGAATAAAATCAACCTAAAATACATATGATGGACAATAGGAAGAGAAAAAGTAGCATGAAAGTGGATGGAGAGGAAAAGAAATGTGGAAACAGTGGTTTACCAGTTGGGACTGAGTTTGGCTACAGGTAATAAACTCCACATAATTGTGGCTCAAAAAAGGTAAAGCTTTAATTATCTCCTGTAGAAAAAGTTTGGAGGAAGGTAGCCTGGGGTCAGTATGGAACTTCCTGGTCTTCTGTGACTGGGCTCTTACATATTTCCTCTCTATCATCCTTGGTCTATGACTTCTGGCCATAAGTTCTCTTTATGGTCCATGATGGCTACTTCGGTCTTCATGTACGTATTCTTGGTGACATGATAAAATAGATAAAATGCAAGATGCCCAGTTAATTTGAATTTTAGGTAAATTTATTTTTTTATTTTATTTTATTTTTTAAAGATTTTATTTATTTATTTGACACAGAGAGAGATCACAAGTAGGTAGAGAGGCAGGCAGAGAGAGGGGGTGGGGAAGCAGGCTCCCCGCTGAGCAGAGAACCCAATGTGGGACTCGATCCCAGGACCCTGAGATCATGACCTGAGCTGAAGGCAGAGGCTTAACCCTCTGAGCCACCCAGGCGTCCCTAAACTTTATTTTTTAAGTATGTCCCAAACTACACAAGGTATACTTATATCAAAAGTTTATTCATTGTTTATCTGAAATTTAAATTTAACTTGATATTCTGTATTTTTATTTGTGAAATCTGGCAAACTGACGTATTCTAGATAGAAAGAGGGAAGAAAAGGAGAGGCTGAAGGCTTTAGGATTGTTCTTCCCTCTTTTATAAACTTAAACTTATATCTCTTGATCACCCTCAGCTGTAAGGAAAAATGAATGGATGTATTCAAGAAAATAGATGTTCTGTTAGTAAGGAAGAAGAAGAAATTGCATATTGGATAGACAACCAGAAGATTCTGCCCCCGGTGGAAATGTATTCCAGTGTTCTTCCAGGTAGGCATCAGAATCTCATAGCATTTTAAATACTTTCTTAACTGGGAACATCTCAGCATCTTCCCTTCAACCTCTCCACTTCGTTCTACCAGTTAGCAGTGCTGAATATTCCAGAACAAGAGCCTGAGGACATTGTCCATCTTTCCAGAAGACTGCTTCAGATCCTTTTTGTATAGCTCCTTTTTGTAAGATAGGATTCCTGTAAGACAGGAATATAGGAATATATATAAACATAACACATTAAGGATTGTTAGGAATGTCTCTAACTTTCCGAGTGAAGAGGACAAATGGTTTTGGGCTCTGTGCTAAGTATCAATCCATTCTATATAGTTTCATCTTCACGGCATCTCCTGAGACATAAATATAAAATGAAAACAACCTTAGAATAGTTTAAAATAGGCCAATAGGCTTCAATCCAACAACAAACAAAAATTGGACTTTTCAATATACCATACTCACATTCTCTCATTTTTTAATGTTAAGAATTAGTTTATTGTTAAAAATTAAAGGAGCTTTTTTATACCACAAGAGGAAGTTATTCAACATGGTCAAAAATAACACTAGTTAGCAAACAAGTAAACAAATAAGCTTATAAAACGATGTATTTGAATCCTTGGAAAGCTATGCATACAATCATCTTGTTAAAAATTCTAGCAGTAGATCCAGAGCTGATGTAGTAGTTTGGCAGTGAGAAATCCACATGGCAGCCTTGATGTTGGATTATACCTTACATTGGCTAGGACAAGGCAGCAGTAATAGCATAAAGGCAGCCCAGGAGCACTCCTTGATAAGTTGAGGGCCCAGCAATAGAAGCACGTAAACTGGGTCTGGCAGGAAGAGGGTGGGGCTGGTGGCGGTGAAAGTCAATGTCTGGTGGTACAGCCAAGTAGATAGCCCACCTGAAGGGTTGCTCTAAGAAGACTAGCTAGAGAAACCCAGGTACTTGCCAAGGTAGTTGAGCATGCAAGTTGGAATAAAAGTGAGATAAAGCCTCTTAGAGGTTTAAGATCCATAGTAGAGTGATGAGGATTTTTTTTTTTTAATATTGTGCATTTAGCCTTGCCTATGTGTAGGAAGATGCAGTTAAGAGTACTGTGCTGATTTGAATGAGGGCCAAGGAGACTCAGCATGGTAGAAAGGAGTTGGGTGGCCAGGACCCTGTGAAGAATGAACACGTTTGAAATCACAGGTAGATTTTGGGCCCAGTAGGCCTAGATAGTGAAGAATCGTCAATTATCCGAGTTGAAAAGTGTCCTCAGAGGCTGGCCATGTAGGCAGACATTTTAATTCAATGTAGGTCTCTTTAGACTATCCCTAACTTGCAGTCCTTCCTGAATACTTCTGGGTGATTTGGCTATCGAGCTCTTGTCATGCTACGGCAAATTTTTAAAATGAAAGGTTACAATTTCTTATTCTCTTTTATTTTGATCTATCAAGGAACAAAAATCCCTCATACACAGGTCAGTCCCAGAATAACTAAACATCTACTCAGTGTGTTAAAATTACTTAAATATCAACATTATAGCAGATATCCACTACGAAGATGACTGGATTTAAAGCCAGATGATCTGGCTTTGAGACTCAGCTCTATCATGCATGAATTCCTCAACCATGCCACAATTAGGAAGTTCAGAGAGATTAGGTGACTGCTGGGTATGGCAAAGCATTGCAACCCCCTGCTCCCCGCCCCCTGCCCCAATCAATCCCAAACTCTGATTTCATCATGCTTCTTTGCTTTCCATACTGTAATTCCCTTGAGATATTGGCTAACATAGTGCTAATATTAAAGCAGAAAAGTGGGGGTCCTACTGATACTCTTAAGGCTATCATGACACTGAAGAATTTAAAGAGACCCATATCTTGATGACATATCTTTTTAGCTAAGAAATGTGCATATTATTACTTTGCATGTGCAGCCCAGCCTGTAACTTCTTAGTTCACTTTAGCTGCAGTCCCATGACTGACACAGATGTTATTGCTCCCCAATTACAGTGTTTTCTGCTTGGAGGCATCTTGTCTTGTGTAATATATCATGAGCCAGAGCCTCAGTGCTAAACATTAGCTAGTAATTTATGATCGTACCTTCTGAGGCAGAGAGAGCAGCCATAGCTCACTTTGGACTTGGAAAAGCACTCCAGGTTTTCCCTCAGCTCTCTTTTTTTTTTTCTTCTTCTTTTTTTCTTTTTCTGCATTTGCTCATTACTATATCTTTTCAATTGAGGGATGGCCTGGATCCTGCCATGTAAATCAAAGAAGAGAGGGCCTGACTCAGCCGCCTGGCCTGGGTCACCTGGAACCCATTATGATACAGGATCATAAACACCTCCATTTTCCCTTCAGAGAGAGACCAGACCCACTGAAGTTAAGCTACCTGCATAAGAGTTGAGTACGATCAGCTGTACTTAATCTTTAAATGTCCCACACGCTGATAACCTTTGGTTTGCTTTGATAACTACAAAATAAATTCTCACTGCATTGGGTACCAGCACTCTGGTTTCTATTCACGGCTGTGGTGCAGATGTCATGGAATCTTGGGCCGACAGCAGTCTGTGGGGATCTCTGGGGCCGGTTACTGGCTTTCAGGCACTTAATTTCTAAGCCTCATTCTGCCAACACTAAATTTCCTCAAGGAATGACACAGCATTTGTGCATCACCACGCTTTAGGTTCTGTATGGGGTGAAAACCATTTGAAGGTGGAGAAAGTGGAGCCAAAGAAAGATCCATCAAATTCAAAGCTTTTTGACACAGTGTGACAGAAAGAACATTGGTCTAAGTTTTGAACATCTTGGGTTTGAATCCAATTCTTCTCTTCTTGCCCTGCATCACTTTTTAGCTATGTGATTTTGGGAAAAGGGCGTTGACTTTTTGGGTCTGTTTTTCTCCTCTTAAATGGATGGGAATGGTCAGTGCTTCTCAGATTTTCATGTATATATGAATCACGTGGGGATCTTGTAGAATTGTGAGGATTAAATTAATTAATACGTTTAAGCTATTGGGAGAATGGCTGACTTATAACACTATAAACATTAATTTTATTATTATTATACATACCATAATGAGAATTTCCCCATGTCATTCAAAACCACTTCAGAAATATACACTTAGCTAGACTTTGAAGCATCTACTTGTATGACTGTAATAATTTACTTATCCATTTTCTTATTTTTCTCTGTTATAAAGCTGTTCAGAAAATCTTTGTATGTGATTCTTTACCCGTAGACATGCTCCTTTGGGTAACATGAAGTGAAACTAATGGGCTTCCCTAAGGTCCAAGCTACCAACATTGGTAATGATGGAATTAACTTCAACTTCATTTCTTTTAAAGTTTTTATTTATTTATTTGATAGAGAGAGATCACAAGTAGGCAGAGAGGCAGGCAGAGAGAGAAAGGGAAGCAGGCTCCCTGCCGAGCAGAGAGCCCGATGTGGGGCTGGATCCCAGGACCCTGGGATCATGACCTGAGTTGAAAGCAGAGCCTTTTTTTTTTTTTTAAAGATTTTATTTATTTATTTTTGACAGAGAGAGAGGGAGAGATCACAAGTAGGCAGAGAGGCAGGCAGAGAGAGAGGGAAGCAGGCTCTCTGCCAAGCAGAGAGCCCGATGCGGG
Source organism: Taxidea taxus jeffersonii (assembly GCA_003697995.1). Classification (NCBI taxonomy): domain Eukaryota; kingdom Metazoa; phylum Chordata; class Mammalia; order Carnivora; family Mustelidae; genus Taxidea; species Taxidea taxus. The sequence continues at coordinate 7,579 of RCUC01131722.1, read as the reverse complement.
GCTCGATCCCAGGACCCTGAGATCATGACCTGAGCCGAAGGCAGAGGCTTAACCCACTGAGCCACCCAGGCGCCCCGAAAGCAGAGCCTTTAACCCACTGAGCCACCCAGGTGCCCCTTCAACTTCATTTCAATTCAGCAAACATGTATTGCACACCGCAGGAGGGTCAGGCACTGTGCTGGGTGTTAGGTACAATGTGGAAAACAAGACAGGCATGAACCCTGTCCTCAAGGATTTTATAACCCAGCAACAAAATCAGACATTAAAAGTATTTAACTACAATAAAGCATGATGAGCATTGGGGAAAGTAGAGGGAGCATATAATAAGGGGCTCTCATCGGGCTCTCTGCTCAGCAGGGAGCCTGCTCCCCCCCACACACCCCGCCTGCCTCTCTGCCTACTTGTGATCTCTCTCTCTCAAATAAATAAATAAAATATTTAAAAATGCTGTTTGTAATGGACTAAAAGTCCCTAATGGGACAATCAAGTAGATCAGGCAGTTAACTAGGTTAGAACCAAGTGTTGACTATTGCTTGCTTGCTTGCTTTTTTTTTTTTTAAGATTTTATTTACTTATTTGAGAGAGAGAGAATGAGAGAGAGAGCACAAGAAGGGTAGGGTCAGAGGGAGAAGCAGACTTCCTGCTGAGCAGAGATCCTGATGTGGGACTCAATCACAGGACTCCAGGATCAGGACCTGAACCAAAGGCAGTCGCTTAACCAACTGAGCCACCCAGGCACCCTGACTATTGCTTTCTAATGAAATGAGGACCATAGTAGACACTAATGGCAATATATATGTACCTTCAGAGCTATAATAATGTAATTTAATTTTAAAAGTTGAAAAATAGCTATGATGAAAAGGCTTATAAATAATAACTTATTGGGCTTTTGCCTTAGACAATCAAATAGCTTAGTCAGGCATGACAGTTTCTGTTATGTATGATTGCAGCACTGTCTTGTCATTACAGTGATGTAGTTCCAGGATTTTGAAACTTTGTAGAAATCCATTCCACATTTATTGGGATAAGTCCTAGGTGTTGATGATCTCAGTCTTATGTGATTATACATGCTTCCTAGTTATTTACTCTTAACAATTGAAGGGTTGAATCAAACCAACTGATACATTTATAGTTAATTACCAAATGATATAAGAATGCAGATTCAGTGGTCTTAGTGCCTATGTACACACTTTTGATGATGTATTTCAGGAATTTAGGTATATTCGAGGCTATGATTTGTTGATAGTAGCTTGTGCTGGAATTGGAGGTGTGTAGAAGGGTTTGTGTCTGTTTTCTCCTCATCCTAAATAATTCACTTACTCAACAAGAACCAAAGGGTGCCATGGGGCACAATAAAGAGAAGAAACAGGATATTACCCTTCAGTTTAAGCTGTAGAAATAAATTCAGAGTAAAATAAAGCTGACTAAGCTTTAGTGGGGATCATTGTTGGTGAGAATAATAGGTTAAGTTTAAGCTGAGAATGATGGCTCTATCATTTATATCTAGCAAAAGGTCAGAGAAAATTTGATGACCTTCATGGTAGACATTTCTTTCATCACCTCAAAGCAAATTAATATTAAATGCATCTAAGAACTGCCCTAAGTTCTTAATATTGGGCTAAAATAGTCTTAATTTGTGTTAATTTTATCATAATTCTTTATACAAATAGTTTCACTCTGAATTTACACCAATAGCCTATAAACATGAATTTCCTACAGGAAATGGGAAGTTATATGGTAATAGGAACTTACTGTGGAGGTATTGTGAACTAGTAAAACTGCATGGATTTTGAAGTCATACAGACCTCAGTTCAAATTATCGCTCTGCCACTTATGAATTTTGTGATCTTGAGGTAAATACAAAATGCTGTTGTGTCAATTTCTTCATTTATAAAATGGATATTTGTATGTGTATACACATATATGAATGTCTGTCTACATAGATATAGATAGATGTTTTTCTAAATTAGTAATTAAACTCTATGTAAAGGAATAAAAGGTATTGTTAGACCAATTAGGCTGCAGTCTGATATCTAAGAGAATACAAGCTTGAAATTAGAAGTCATTGAAATCCATAAGTAAAAAAAATGAATAAATATATCCTTCTCTCTTTGTTATCTAATGATGAAGTCTCTTTCTTTGGATCCATCCCTCTGCAATAAAGCTCCTGCTCCCACTTATTCAACTGAATTCCCTGTATTTCCAGCACGATTCTTCCATAGTCAGGCTAATCCTCTCTGTGTTTTAGGACCTTCCCTTGCCTGTTCCCAGCTTCATGCAGATTTCTGTTTTTAGGGAACTTAAAATCTAATGGAGAAGGACATTAAAGTAATTATCATAAAGTGAGATGAGTGTTATATGAAATTTACAGGGTGCCATAACAACAGAGAGTGGGAGAACCTAATCTGGCATTTCTCAGAAATGCCATTTATTCATTCAACAAATATTGGATGAATACTTAGTACAGAGACATGTATTAGGCCTGGTTGTGTATTTAAAGGAAACATAACAGACATAGTCTGTAAAAATGATGTTTAGGCTGGAACCTGAAAATGAATAGGAAATAACTATGTGACAGGAGGTAGGAGAGGAAGGAGATTTTTAGGAGATAGCTGGAGGGCTGAGTGATGGTTTAATGTAGAGTAAGAGCAAGTGAGTTGAGTTCACCCTAGCACTGGGTTTCTGTCTTAGGCAGCTGAGTAGATGGGAGTGCTCTTTGCTGAAATGATAAATAGCAGGTTTAGGGAGTGAAGCATTAGTGACACATTCATTTATTTATTCCACAGTTACATATTAACTATATCCTATGTACCAGGCTCTGTTCTCGTATAGGAATACAACAATGAACAAAACAAACCCAAATTCTTGCTGTGGTGTAGCCTATAACTGAGTGCAGGGAAATAGACAATAAATGAACAAAATATATACTATGTAAGATATTTATAAGTGTTACATGGAAGGGAAAAGCAGGTAAGAAGTGCTAGGTCAAGGGGTGGGCTACAGTTTTATATAGGATTTTCAGGGAAAGCCTTACAGAGTGGTGATAGTTGGTTAAAGTCTTCAAGGATGTAAGAAAACAAGTTCTTTATCTGGAGGAAGACTAGAAGAAAAGCAAGTGCAAAGACTCTGGTTGGAGCATGTCTGGCCAATACCGACAGAATGATCTGAGTAAAGGAGAAAGTAGTAGGAGATGGTCACAGAAGTGAAAAAATGGAGACAAATTATGTAGGGCTTTGTAGGCCATTTTTACATAGAGCAGGGTGGGTAGACATTGAAAGGCTTTGTGCAGAAAGCTGATATCTTATATGTAGTGTAGAAATATCACTTTGACCAAGTTAAGCTTTGGACAGACATGTTGAGTTTGAGGACTCGGGCCATCCAGTGGGTTATTGGGATGAATACATGCATCTGGAGCTCACAAGGGCTGAAGAGAGACACATGTGTGGGTCATGAGTGATAACAGGAGCCATGGGGATTGATGAGACCATCCAGGAGAGTGTACCAAATGTAAGGCACAGCAGTTCTGGGGTGCTACCTTGGATTTAGGAGAAAAGAAGGAGTCTGTGACTGAGATGGCAGAAGGTAAGAGGAATCTCAGCAGACAGTGATGTCAGGAAGCCCAGGGAAGAACCTGAGAAGGATAGGGGTAAACAGTACCCAGAAAATGCCAAGAAGTCACACAAGGACATTAAAGGGTCTATCAGATTAAATGGCATGGGAAGTATTGAAGACCTTGGTAAAAGCAGGTTCAATGGATTGGTGATGGGCATGTTGGAAGAGGAAGGTAAAGAAATTGATAAAGTGAGCACTACATCTTCAAGTTTGGCTGTGACAGGGAGCAGAAGATAGGGTAGCAGCTGAAGGAAGGGGTTTTGTAAGGTGGAAAAGACTCAAGTATGATTAAGTGTTGATAAAAAGAAGATATCATTGAAGAGAAGAGTGAGGGAGTGACAGATAACATGAGATTCTCAAGAAGGTAGGTGGGAATTCATGGGATCTGAGGTAGGGTGTAGGGATTTGATTAAGAAGGAAGGAGGGACACTTGAGGGGGACCACAGAGGGATGGCAGAAGGGCTGCCACTTGGTGAGAATGTTAAGTGTTGGTAGTATTTTACCCACATACATAATAGTCTCAGATAAATGAGCTGGCATGCCTTTATGGTGGGTCAAACACAAGGAGTGGGTGGCAGCTACTGATGACCACATGTCAGAGATAGCAATTACTCAGTTGTTTCCCAGGATCTCAAGAGGATGGACCTATTCTTTTTTTTATTTTATTATTTTATTTTTTAAAAATTTTTTCCCTTAAGCTTTTTTATTTAAACATATAATGTAACCCCACCACCCTCTCCCAACCCCCCTCCCCCTCCATCCCCCTCACTTTGTTTTATGACATTAAGAGTCTCTTTTAGGATGGACCTATTCTTTTTTTTTTTTTAAAGATTTTATTTATTTGTGAGAGAGAGAGAGAGAGAGAGAGCGAGCACAGGCAGACAGAGCGGCAGGCAGAGGCAGAGGGAGAAGAAAGCTCCCTGCCAAGCAAGGAGCCCGATGTGGGACTTGATCCCAGGACGCTGAGATCATGACCTGAGCCGAAGGCAGCTGCTTAACCAACTGAGCCACCCAGGCATCCCAGGAAGGACCTATGCTTGAGTGTGCCTTCTTTTTAAAAATTTTGTATTTGTCAGTGGAATACTATGCAGCCATCAAAAGAAATGAAACCTTGCCATTTGTAACGACATGGATGGAACTAGAGAGTATTATGCTGAATGAAATAAGTCAATCAGAGAAAGACAATTATCATAAGATCTCTCTGATAAGAGGAATTTGGTGGGGGTTGTGGGGGGTAGGGAAGGAAGGAAAGAAAGGAAAGGAAGGAAGGAAGGGAAGGGTAAGGAAAGGAAAGGAAGGGAGGGAGGAAGGAAAAAATGAAACAAGATAGGATCGGGAGGGAGACAAACCGTAAGTGACTCTTAATCTCATGAAATAAACTGAGGGTTGCTGGGGGGTGGGGAGGGAGGGATAGGTGGCTGGGTTATGGACATTGGGGAGGGTATGTGCTATGGTGAGTGCTGTGAAATGTGTAAGCCTGATGATTCACGGGCCTATAATCCTGGGGCAAATAATGCAGAATATGTTAATAAAAATTTTAAAAACTTGTATTTGTTATTGAGGTTTGGTTGATGTACAGTGTTGGTTTCTGGTGTACAACATTTTTTAATGATTTAACCATTCTATAATTACTCAGTGCTCAGCACAATGTGAGTTACCATCTACACTTCCATCACCATACAACATTATTACAATATTATTGACTCTATTCCCTATACTCTACTTTTCATGTGTATGATATACTTATTTTGTAACTAGAAGTTTGTCCATCTTAATCCCCTTCACTTATTTCACCCATCCTCCCATCCCCGTCCCCTCTGGCAACTATCAGTTTGAGCTCTTGTATTGATGAGTCTGTTTATGTTTTTTTGTTTGCTTGCTTTTTAGACTCCACATATAAATGAAATCATGTATTTGTCTTTTTCTGTGTGACTAATTTCACTTAGCATAGTGCCTCTAGGTCCATCCATGTTGTTGTGGATGGCAAGATTTCATTCTATTTGATGGGGGAGTAATATTCAATTATGTATATATATACACCACATTTTCTTTATCCATTCATCTATTCATGATACTTGTTTCAGTATCTTGGCTATTATAACCAATGTTGCAGCAAATGTAGGCATGCATATATCTTTTCAAATTAGTGTTTTCATTTTCTTTGGGTAAATACCCAACAGTGGAATTACTGGATCATATAGTATTTCTTTTTTAATTTTTGAGGAGCCTCCATCCTGGTTTTTTTGGCAACAATTTACATTCTCACCAACAGTGTACAAGGGTTCTCTTTTCTCCATACCCTCACCAACACTTGTTTCTTGTCTTTTTGATGCTAGCCATTCTAACTGGTGTGAGGTGATACGTCATTGTGGTTTTGGTTTGCATTTCCCTGATGATTACTGATGTTAAGCATCTTTTCATGTATCTACTGACCATCTGTATGTCTTCTTTGGAAAAAAAGTTTATTCAGGTTCTCTGCCCATTTTTAATTGGATTATTTGCTTTTTAAGCATTGAGTTGTATAAGTTCTTTATGTACTCTAGGTATTAACTCCTTATCGTATGTATCATTTGCTAATATCTTCTCTCATTCACTAGGTTGCCTTTTCATTTTGTTGATGGGTTCCTTTGCCATGCAAAAGCTTTTTATTTTGTTGTTGTCCCAGTAATTTAATTTTGCTTTTGTTTCCCTTGCCTGAGGAGACATATCTGTAAATATGGTGCTAAGACTGATATTCAAGAGAATACTGCTTATGTTTTCTTTAAGGAGTTTTATAGTTTCAGGTCTCACATTTAGGTCTTTAATCTACTTTGAGTTTATTTTTATGTATAATATAAGAAAGTAGTCCAGTTTCATTCTTTTGCACGTGGCTGTCCAGTTTTTCCAACACCATTTGTTGAAGTGACTGTCCTTTTCCTATTGTATATTTTTATCTCTTTTATTGTAGGTTAATTGACCATGTAGATGTGGGTTTATTTCTGGACTCTCTATCCTGTTCCATTGATTTATGTGTCTTTTTTTTTGGTGCCAGTACCATATTGTTTTGATTACTGCAGCTTTATAGTATATCTTGAGATCTGGGATTGTGATACCTCCAGCTTTGTTCTTCTTTCTCAAGATTGCTTCGGCTATTGGGATTTTTTTGTAGTTCCATACAAATTTTAGGATTATTTGTCCTAGTTCTATGAAAAATGCTATTGATATTTTGGTAGGGATTGCAATGAATCTAAAGATTGCTTTGAGTAGTATGGACATTTTAATAATATTAATTCCACCAATCCATGACCATGGAATGTATTTCTATTGTTTGTGTCATCTTCAGTTTCTTTTATCGATGTCTTATAGTTTTGCAGTATAGGCCTTTCACCTCCTTGGTTAAATTTATCCCTACGTATCCTAATATGTTTGGTGCAGTTGTAAATGGGATTTTCTTAATTTCTCTTTTTGCTACTTTGTTATTAGTATATAGAAATATAGCAGATTTCTGTATGATCATGCCTTCTTTTTGCTTGCAGGGTATCAGTTGATCACCTGACAGGATAGTATCATAGAAAGAAAAATAATTTCCATCCCATCATCTTGTACTGGTCATTATTTCAGTTTAACATATATTTTGTAGGAAAAGTAAAAATGAAAGAAGATGGGATCGGGAGGGAGACAAACCAAAAGAGACTCTTAATGTCATAAAACAAACTGAGGGGGGTGGGGGGAAGAGGGGTTGGGAGAGGGTGGTGGGGTTACATTATATGTTTAAATAAAGCTTAAATAAAGTTAAAAAAAATAATAAAAAAATATTTTTTATTTTATTTTATTTTTTATTTCTTTTCAGTGTTCCAGAATTCATTGTTTATGCACCACACCCAGTGCTCCATGCAATACCTGCCCTCCTTAATACCCACCACCGGGCTCGCCCATCCCCCTACCCCCCTCCCCTCCAAAACCCTCAGTTTGTTTCTCAGAGTCCACA